>SJJU01001952.1:0-54293 GCA_012932125.1 Conopomorpha cramerella | reverse complement strand
GTAAGTCAGTTTTACATGAAATTTGTTGTTGTTAGTTGTAAAAAAACCGTTTAAAAACCAGTTGTACCATGAAGTTGGTTCAGGGGGAAGTACCTACCTACCTACAGGTTGTTATTTCTCCGGCAGTCCCAATACAGCCCAATTTAAGGCGTTAGACAACTCCACTTTCTTATAAGTATGTTAAAGATCGATAATAGAATATCTGCCATTACATTCTATATAAAATTCCATGAACACGAGAGAAGATTGTAACTTAAATTTTTAACAAACATGTTTTTTTTTCTTATCTAGTAGCTTAGTAATTACCCAGTCATAATTCATGTCACAAACTGAAACAGTGTTTTCATCCCCTGGAAATGGAGGTTAGTAGAGGTACTGTGCTACATACTGAGATGCATACCTACCTAAAAAAAAATATTGATACCTACTTAGTATCTAGATTAACTATTTCAAGAACACATCCCGAAATTCCCGATGTCAACGTGATGACAATTAAAACTTCTATGTGTCTTTGGTTGAGTGTTTATTATTTCAATAAGGAATTTTCTTTGACGTTTTTCTGACATATTTTCGGGCTTACAACTGTCGTCACTGTCATATTTTCCAAACAAGTATGACATTAACTATGACTTGAAATTAACTATGAAGGTGTTACTTTATAAGTATAGCTTAGATAAATGTAAGCAAAACAATGTCAAGTCATGGAATCAGAATGCTATGCAGTCATATACCAATTTTTTTCTTCTCTTATAATAACAATGTCTTTGTAGTACTACTTTGATATTGTATAAATGCTGTGCACAAAAGAGGAAAGAAGTGAAAGATATCAAACATACATACCTACCTACATACACTAGGCAGAGACTACAGATATCCATTTGTCATGGTCCTCACATCCCCTTTAGCTTCATCTACATTCATACATCTTTTTATTCATGACCTACAGTTTCGAGTACTTTTCACGCGACCTTCCGCCGGGACATCACCAATCTGGTTGATGTATTGTTGTATAATGAAATAAATGAGCTTACCTTTGTTATTTTACTCGACGTTGTACCACCACGACGCATGCAGCTTGTCTTTGATTATATTTGCGTCTATGTACCTACCCGGTGGCCAATATTGAGTTATAATGTTTGTGCGCGTTTCATTAAAATATGATCTGGCTGATGTATGTCCTTCTTGGGCGACCTCTTCTCACCCGGCCCGTTTACATCACCCATATCCACTCTTTCGTTAATCAACTTTAATCCATCCTCTCCATATGCCCAAAGATCTTTTGGCCCCATAATTTAGAAGCAATATTTTTAGCCAATCCTTTCTTTCACAAGCCAATACAGAACAGTTGCAATGTCTTAATTCATAGACTTAGAATCCCGGCGCTATGCTTACATACATTCTATTTCTATGGTATATTCATAAATATAGTACAGTGACTACATATCATCATCATGTCATTGATTTTTACTGGGATAATCCCACCCATTCCACCACTGACTACTGTTAGAATCAGCATCTGCCACAGTTTAGACATTGATTCTGCTACCATTTGTATGAACCGAAGGTATATAGGTACTTTGGAATGTTCTTTAACGCATTCTTTGTTTGAAACAGTTATCAAATCCTCATCAGTAACTAGGTACATAAAATTTTTATTTAAACATAAACTACAACCTCTGACCCATTATGGTATAACATTGTGACTCATTAAAATTACATAGTTTAGGTAAGTGTAAAAATAAATTTACTACAAACGGCTAATTCCAAAAATCTACCCTAGAAAATTCATCTCAAAGTGGATAGTGGGAAAATACGCGTCCAAGAATCCACCATATCATATAAATTATATATTAAATTGTACAGCAGGGTGGAATCAAGCACATATTTTCAAAATATCTACCCTGGGGTAAACTTTTCAGGGTGGACAATCAGAATAAGCCTTACAAACCAAAAGACAAGTATTCATTTTTATTATGCAACTGATGAATATATTATGTACAAAATTACTTATTAACTGTTCACAAATTCAATAACACTTTGACATGTGTATATAATAGATATCACTAAAAATATATTATCTGGGTGAGATTATACATTTATCTGATAGTATTCTTCATAATCTGAGGATTATAAATTACAGTCCTTTCATTGAAAACGGCTACATTATTTCGAAAAAGGGACATTGTTGATCTGTTAAATTGTTTGGCAAATTAATAAACAGACTATAGCAGACCAGGCCAACTTTGTGCTGCTATATTGATGGACTGACTGGCAGACTACTGGATAAACACACAAAAGTTCATAAAAAAGTCCAGCCATTTCAGTAGAGTTCAGTAAAAAACTTAAAATAAGAATTTTATGCACTTATTACATTACATTTATATTACATTAATGATGTATGTTTTGGATGCATTGAGAAGTAATTAAAAATGTTGCATTACCACTTATGTTATTGGTAAGTGGCACACTATAACAACCACAAAATCACTTAGTTTTTATAAAAAAATAATAAACACAGAATATCTAAAGCTCCAAATAATGATTCAACAAACTTTGACCTTGCCCATTTTAACTAAGGGTCTCTTACAGTGCTTTTTAATATTCAGCTAAGTATTTCAATAGCTATACAAAATGCCAAGTATTTTGAGTATAAAAAGAGTCCTGTCTCACTCGCTCTCTGAATATTTAATTTTTAGTCTTTCTCCTTATTCTTCCAATTATCTACATTTAATTAACTAGCTAGATATAAATAAATATTTGGCAACACAGGCTATAATAGCCTTCAATTTATATCCTTAGTGGAGGGTCATCATGTCCAATAGCTACATCTTCGTAAGCAACTTCTCCTGTTTTTGATACCTTATCTAGTATATATTGAACAAGGTTGTACCTTAACGCAGCAAGCACAATGCCACAAATGATCAGTGCCACAGTTATTGTGGAAACTATGGCCACCAAAAGACTATGGTCCTTAATATCAACAGGCAGTTTGCATATTTCACCAACCAGCATGTATCCATCTTCACATTGGCATTGGCGTGATGTTTGGTTACAGAATTGCCTGTTGTCCGGGCAAGTGAGAAGACTGTGGGGATCACAGGACAGGAAATAATCTGTTAAAAAGAATAAGCAATTGTACATCATGCCCCCTACTTTCCGAGTGGTTTCAATTAGATAATTGTGAGATACTTACCCGAGTACGCGCGGTGAACCGTGTTCAATACTAATATTGTTATGATGTCCAATATTTTATAACCCATTGTAACTAAATATTAAGTTAGTAGGTACTGATTTCTTGATACCTGCTACTTATCGTTATTTAACATGAACAATATTCTATCGCTCACAAACAAAAACACGCAACCACAACACAACTGACTGCTGATCCGTCACTAGCTGTCAGTCTATTTGTTTGACAAAAGTGGCGTTGACATAGCTCTCAAACTATCTGTCATACGTAATACTTTTTTTTATCACTATAAACAAGCATTTGATCACCACCCTGCCTGATGTTAAGCAGCGATGTGGTCTACGAGCACACTTGTTCATTAAATACCTATTCACCTGACGTTTTGCCGTTCTCCTGGTTGTCCTATTGTAAAAACGCGAGAGGGTATTAGGTTATGCAACTTCGTAGCACACTCTCCGAAATGCACCCGATATAAGACAGATAGGCTCGCAACCATGCGACGATGCTCTACTAGGCTTTGTGGCCGAGTATCAAACAGCTTGTCGTCACTTATGAGCCTTCTAGCACGCCTCTCTATTGCCTCCATAGCCTCAAGCTGATATTTAGCTGATCCAACCCAAAGATGAGAGCAGTATTCCATACATGATCGAACTTGTGCTTGATACAGTCTGAACAACTGTTCCGGTGTGAAATACCGTCGCACCTTCGAGAGGATGCCCAGCTTTTGGCTGCGCGTTAGGCCGTAGCCTCGATATAGGAGCCAAAGTTGAGGTTAGAGGTTAGCGTCATGCCTAAAAGCTCCAGCCGATTGGCTATAGGCAGGGGTACATCCTGGAAAGTGGGACCCAGATTGAATGGGCTCCTTTTTGCTGAGAATAGACACGCCTGGGTCTTAAGCGCATTGAACCTGACCGGATTGGCCTCGCTCCAAGATGCGACTTCACTAAGTGACAGGTTCAAACGCTCAAACAATGCCTCTCGGAGTACCCGGATTTGGGGTCCACTGGCTCGCGCTTCAGATGTATAACTCTCCACAACAGTGCTGTCGTCTGCGTACCCATAGATACCGGGTTTCAACAGATCGTTTATATGCAACAGGAAGAATGTTGCACAGGGAACAGAACCCTGAGGTACCCCGGCATTTTTTATTTATTTATTTTAATACTTTACTACTTTACTATTTTTTTAATACTTTAATTGCCAATATATCGGACGAGCAGCCATCTATGACTACTGGAAATCAGCCAACCGCACGCAGAAACCAACAGGCAGTCCAAACGACGGAAGCTTGCCAATCAGACTTTCATGCCAGACCCTATCAAACGCCTTGGAGATATCCAGGGAGACAGCTAGAGTTTCCCCGTGTTTCTCTAAGGTCTCACTCCAGATGTGCCTGACGCATTTAAGAAGGTCCCCAGTGGATAGATTTCAGCGGAAGCAAGAAGCGAGAAGCATTGGCTTCAAGATTCGTTAGCAGTTTGCTATTCAGTACACGTTCCATCGTCTTACAGAGAATGAAGGTAACTGAGATAGGTCTATAGCAGGTAGGGGTCAGCACGACTACCCTTTTTGGGTGCAGGTTGTACATTGGCAAGCCTCCAAGAGTCTGATAATTTTCCGGCCTCCAAGGAGAGGCGAAACAGGCGGGTCAAGACAGGAGTAATTTCAGGCGCACATATCCTCAGATCAATAGCTGGAATACCATCGGGGCCACTAGATTTATTCACGTCTAGATCGCGCAACGCTTTACCTGCTTACCTGCCTACCTCTTTTTGACGAATGCGGATTTCGGGCATAGCCGTCACTCCACAGCTAGTCGTAGTTGTAGGTACCGCGTTACCAGCATCTAGACGCGAAGATTCCGCAAATAAGGACGCAAGCAGATTTGCTTCGGCCTGGGCGGAGTGTGCAAGTGACCCGCCAGACTTCAGCAATGGAGGCAGTGAGGGGTTGCAGAAGTTCGCCCCGACCGCCTTTGCCAGCGACCAAAACACCTTACTACCCACAGAGTACGAAGCCAGTTTGGCGCCTATACGGCCAATGTGATCGAAGCGAGCCCTCTGCATAACCTTCTTGCAGGACTTGGCAGCTTTGTGAAAAGCTTTTTTCTTCAGGCCAACGTCCGACGCCCGGGCATTACGGGCAGCAACCCAGGCCAAGTAGGCCTCGTGAGACTCAGCGCGCGAGCATTGGGGCCCAAACCAGGGTTGAGCTTTGACGCCATGCGCTACATAAGAATACAGGATATCGTATTCCATACCCTGACGCAGAACAACCGTCGAAGCCTCCGCGCATGCCGATGGCTTAGCCGAGGAGAAACACACCTGCTGCCAAGGATAAGGTGCGAACAAGGACCGCATCTTATCCCAATCTGCTGACTTGTATCGCCACAACCACCGTGTGCCTCTGGGGCTGGGGTCGGGCGGGTAGTACACTGATACAGATTTCACCAGACAATGGTCGGATTTTACTAAAGGAGAAGATACCGAAACCGACTATCTGTCTGGATCTGTTGTCAGCAGAAGGTCCAAGCAATTGGCTGTATGCGTACCAACATCCGGAACCCTAGTAGCCTCTTGGACCAACTGTTTGAGGTTATGCGATAAGGCAAGTTTACGCATCTCTCTCCCAGCGTGGTCAGTACACTGGTATGGGAAGAGCCAATCTTGGCAATCAGTAACACTAACTGGGCTGTGGAGTACCTTAACCGCTGAGCTGCATCAGCCGCCTCACTGGTGTGTTCTGTGAGCCTGGTCGTCTCCTGATCTCCGGAGTGCGGTAGACGCAGACATAGATAGTTTTAACTTCACCAGCGTCCACCAATACCCACATGACGGACAGTCTGGGGTCCTCAAGATTACGGAAACGAAGACAGCATATGTCATCCATCCCTGACAGAGGCACAATCCAGCACTTGCCCGGAACTTGTGCTCTAGCGAGAACCCGGGGTACCGCAGGTACGCATAGTTAGTTGGACACCCTATCTGCGTCTCCGTAAGGAACAGGAGAGAAGGTTTGTGTTTCTAGGTGGTCGTGGACCGACACTTGATTGAAGTGAATACTATACTATAGAGTACCAAAACAAACGCGGGAAACTTTGAAATACGTGTAAAGTTCAAACTTTGTTCGAACAAACACACACATTTGGAAATAGGAGTAGTAAGTACCCAAAGTAAAATAAAGACTCTTTAATAAAACAAATTGTATATGTACTTGTTAAGTATTTATTCAAACTTAAATAGTTACAGTCCGTCTAAAGATATCGTGGGAATTGATAGAATAAAGGAGGCACATATACAGAATAACAAATAGACTCTCTAAGCTCTGTTACATAAACTCTTTACCAGGATTTTTCTAGACTAATATAATTTTAACATCTAAGCTTTGGCATTATTATTGGAATAATAACGGAACAATTTTGTTTAGAAGTTGTACTCGTCCCCGGTTCCATAGGTGTACTTTTCTGGTAGAGTGTAGTCTTTGGGGTCATGTCCATTGGCTTCGACGCCTCCATTGCCGTCGGGAGCTGACTCTCTGAATTAAAAGAAAATATTATTTTCTACAATAATTTCTCTCAAAATTTTACTCCTGGCTGGCGATTACTCAGGGTACTATTTCATTATACGCCACTATTGTCGATTACAAGTACATTTCCATGTTCACTGCGTGATTTTCCTTCGGTGTTCTATGTCTGTTTCCTTGTCTTTCTGCAATGTAAACTGAATTGTCATAGTAATTGGCAAATATCGCGTTTCAACTGAAGTCAGTTTAATGCCTTCAGATGGTAAGTATCATACAGAACAAAGCATATAATGATCCCTGAAAAACTTAGGTACACGAAGCTACGATTGATGTAAATGCACTATTTTTTCTATGCCAATATTATAAAGAGAAAAGATTAAAAAAAAATATTTGTTTGAATTGAATAGGCTCCGAAACTACAGGACAGATTTGAAAAATTCTATTAACACCGGGCGGTACAGCTAGTTTTTAATAAAACAGGCGCAACCGAAAACTACGTAGCTATTTTTTTTTAAATAACCAGGTAGAATGTCCTCTGGGTGCCAAGGAAGGACCCACCCAGACCCAGCGATAAATGAAGGCCATCGGGGGGGTTTTAGTCAGTAGAAGTCTGACATAGCGTCGGGGTGTGCATGAGGATTTCCACCTCGTCCACAAAAAAAGATAGGTATGTACTACTAGGTATACTGACCTTAATTCCTCATGATCCTTCTCCTCCCGCTGTCTCCTCTTGTCACCGCGGTCTCCATTGGACACCCGTTCTACGTCGTCGTAGATTTCATCAGACTCTGAAGGTTTGCGGTACTGTTCCAAACTCTCTCTCTCGTTGGGCCTTGGCCTGCGATAGTTGTCAGAACGTGGTCTGCGATACTGCCCCTGCGGTTTCTCTGTGGGTGAAAAAAATACGCGGTGCTTTCAAATCAAAGTATTTTAAGGCTAATTTAACAGATCATAACGTTTGTCAGAATTTGTGTTGTCGTAAAATGGCTTATGTAAAGACATTGCTACGGCTTTAAATCTGAATTGGATATGTGGCAAAGTTTACATTTATGGCGCATCAGAGCTCTAGATAAAATACAATTCAAAACTGACAAATGTGTGATCTATTAAATCTGCCTTCATTAGCCAATAGTAGCTCAGTTGAGTCGCGCAGTCCACATGCAGTAATCATTGCAACTATCTGAAATGAAATGGCCAATTATTGAGATAGAAATTTTATTCATCATGAACCGATATTTTATTCCCATTGTTTTAACAGTATGAAATGTAAAAATGTTGTTATAGTAGCCAGCGAAATAATCTCCTGACAAACTTAATTGGTCTTCTGACGATCCCAAGTCTCCTAAGTTCACCTTTGGTCTCGTGCTGGTGACTGTAGGCGCCCGCGTCGTCCTCGTCGTCCTTGCCGTATGAATCTTGCTTTTCAAATTCATAGTTGTCACCATCTTTCTTGTGGTAAGAGTCAAAGTGTTGGTAGCCCTTCTTGCCGCCGCCAGACTTCTTCCTGGAGTAGCCTAGTTCACCGTCGCCCTCGTTCTCGTAAGATTTGTGATAATTTTGTGGCTGGAAATTGCGAATTAATTGTAACGAAGGTAGGTGGAGGTGACAGTGAATGTTATAGATGTAACCGTGACAGGTAGGAAGGTAATTATAAAACATAATATGTGTAGGTAGGTACTCTTATGTTTTAACGCTAGAAGAATATGAAGCAATCAGAAAACCCTATTTACCGTTATAAAGGTAGGTACACAGCTAAATACTGTACGCACTACTTAGAAGAGAGTCCACATGGTTTCTAAAAAGGTATAAGATTCAGTAATAATTTCAAACAGAACATTGTAAAGTATGCACATGAACTTACGGACGCTGCTCGGACTTCCCGAATGTATGATCCAACAGAATGTGAGTCGTCGGCCATTTCCAGGTCTTGCAGAGTGAGAGCTGGCAGTCCACGGCTCATGTGCGCCATGCCCAGAAGGGCCAGTGCAACATACCTAAACGCCATTACTTACTGCAAGTAATCGTACAATTGGAATTTCTCAGATTGTGGTCAATAACACCAAACAATTCTTGCTTTACAATTATTTATTGGAAGCTGTTCGCACCCAAACCACTTTGATTATTACTATTTTAAGACTCAAGGAGATTTATTCAAAGTTTGTTTATATATAACGGTCGATTGCAGACAATTGGCTGGGTTTCACAATTTTCACTGTGAAAATATCTACGCGAACTTGGGAATATTCGAGATGGATGGAGTGGAATTTGTTTGCATTGAGACACTGTGCCTTTTTTGTCGTTGTCGAGCCGTTGCACTACCGATTTGACCGTGTCAAATATTACTTTGGCCCGTGGTGTCTCATCGCGGGTTCGAGTCGTGGTCGCCGAACCGTGTAACTGACGTGCCTTATAGTTAGTTCTCTTGACCCCAGACAGTTTCTTTATTCGATGTTTTAGATTCCTCATAAAAAACTAACTAACCGTGAAATCCGGTTTAATAGATCTGATGTAAATTGTGGTCGTTTGTTGCGAAAGAGTGGCGCAGGTTGACACAGTGGTCATGTCGTGAGATCGCCGTGGATTTAGTACGCAGGTAGTTACCGAATTAGGTGTGATTTTGCACTGCAGAGGTTGTCGCTCGTGCCTACTTTTGGTAGCAGTGAGAAAATTGTTTTATAAAACAAGTAGTGATTAATCAATTAGGGCGATCGCAACCTTCGGAGTTTACACTTATTGAAACTCCTACGTACCTACCTGTACATAATTTCATGTGTGATATCAGACAAGTAAGTACAGTACGTGAACACCGCACAGCCGTATTCGCAAACAATTCAAAAGCATTATACCTAGTCAAGTGTGGTAACATTGATCTTGACGGAGAGTGAACGTACACGTCAGTAGAAACCTGACCTCAGTAACACAAAAAGAAATCACACTCCCGCTTATTACCAAAGCGGTGGGTTAGTGAGATGCACTTGTTATACAAATTTTAATGTTCATAATACGTATTTAACCCAATAGATGGTTGGTTCGTCGCTGTATGGTATCAGAGTTTCCTCAACATGGTTTTCTTCACTATAAGGACGTCGCGTGGCGTAACAGTATTTAACTGTTTGAAAATAAATTAATTTCCAAAGTTCTGAATACAATATTAGATACAATTCCAGATCACTGATGTCTATAAGACATTGGTGGTTTAAAAAGTTGAAAGCACACGCCTTTGGCGAACGCGAACCTATAAAACTCGATTGTAAGTCAAGTTGCTCGACGACATCCTATAATTCTACTTCTCCTAATGTACATAAGAAATACGTACTACGACGATAGACAAATAAAAATTATGAAAGAGCTGTTTAAAAACAAAAACACAAAATGTAATCAGACATAGCATCCACACAAACTAGATTTTACCACCAAGCCTATTTTGTTCTGAATGATTGATGATGCTCTCATTTCGAAAGAAATAGTATTGCTAGTAAATAGAACAAAGTTCAAACTCACATTTTAGGTAATAGATATTTTCTTTGATGGAGACGAAATAGCAGTCGTATCCATTGTATAAACAGCTACAAAATTTCCTTTGATGGTCGCGTCATTAGTATTTGTACCCTCCGCAGCCTTAATTTGGGACGGAATTGGTTCACTGTTCTCTTTTGAAGACAGTGCTATTTTTTGGGACCCTTTTCGATTTGTTTCATCTTCTTTAACTTTCGTTTCTGGTACGATATCATAAAAGAATTGCCATTCCTTCTTCAGCTTTAGTCTTTGTTCCAGAGTTTTAACACTGAAACGATATATTTTTCAATGACTACATGAGATAACACTATGAAAATTGCGTACTAACATAATTGTTTATCTGTTTTTTTGGCACTGGTGGAAAATCAGCGCCGCGAATAAGCCGAGCTAGCTACCATTTTGATGCTGCGCATTTAGGTATGTCCTCTAGTTGTATATTGTTCTCATCTACAGTTGTATTCCTTGTTTGTTGTGCTAGGCAGATACTGTTTCACTTACCACGTACATTACTAACACATGCCACAAATATCTTCATGAATGCATTGGTTTCTAACAACCTCTTTCTATAGAACCTGGTGGATTCTAAAAATCCTAGCAAGCACGTCAAGAAAGACTCGACATGGAACAAATACGCATTTTGATTGGCTGTTGTGTCACGTTTCGTTCGACTCAGCGTGTATCGACAAAACGCAGCACGAAATGTCTTGTCACTTCTTTCTGGTGGAACTTTTCTAGAGCATGTATAATATTATATTTTATATCGTGACAGTGCCGTATTTCAAAAGACGTTTTATAGATAATCTGTTCCTATTTAGTTATAGAGAAGCATGGGATCATGGTAGAAGCATCTTACCAAAAACATTACACTTACAGTGGGTCAGTGGTGACATCAAATCTTAGTATAGGATATCCAACGTCACGTCCTCGTTGTATGACGTTCTTCACTAATATACTTGAAATTTCCGCAGCGTCTTTATTCGGTGGAACTATTAGCATAGTCTGTAAATGACACATAACAAGTTACTATAAACAACATTTTCACTTCTAATGATCCCTGAAACCCATATTTTTCCATAGTTATATGTACTGACATGTACCTTCAGCAAGACTTTCGCATATTTTGGTGCATTAATATTTTTTTTAAACTATAATAGAGTGCGTTTTCTAAGATGTATTAAAAAAATCAAATAAAAGCTTTCAAAAATACATTAATTCAGAAGTGGTGGGCTGAACAGCCGTATAAAATGGTGTGAAAAAATACTGGAAGTAATAAAAGTAGGTTCTCTAGAAGTAGACATGTAGATGAGAATACTATCTTTAAAACAGTATATAATAAGCAGTGTAAAAAAAATGACCTGCATAATTTTATGCACGCGATACTTGTCATGTAGGCCGGGTGCTTGAAGACAGTGCGCTGAGAATGTGATCAGTCTTTTAGACCTGGTGCAGCGCAGGCAGCGGGCCCACCGCTCCATCAGCACAGCATCCCAAGGGCACACGACAGAGCTGAGCGCCAAACCACGCAAATGGCTCCAACCTCGGCGTGGCTCGTGCTGCTCCACCAGCATCGAGTGACCTGCACCACATAGGTAGGGCCATCACAGAGTTTCCCAATCGCGAGCTGGTCTAAGATGTAAAAATAATAAGAGCACATCCCAGACTTTACCCCAAATATCAGACGAAAAGTGGTGTAGGAGTAATTTATGTATTATTCGCCCTGGCACGCGAGTTTGTTAGGATACACGTGGATGTGATCGTATCAGTGCTCCCGTACTTATGCTATTATCAGATCACTGACGTTCACTGCTGCACAAAAGGCGTTATTTTAGATAACCACAAGGAACTAAATAAAACCTTGCGCCAGTATTCTGGCAACGAAATCAGTCAGCACGAGTTGCGTGGCTGCCGGGTCTGTGCTCGTGATCAGGCCGGGCCACGCCGTGGACGAGTGTTCGCGCACAAAACGTTGCACGCGGGGCGTGTCGAATGGATGTGCCCGACGCACGCGCAACTTGGCATCATTCTCTGTGCCGTGTACCTGGAAAAGGTTTTTCAATGGCTTAACATTGTTTAGGATGGCACCCGGCATTACCTACCCGGCATTACCCACTGTGATAGTGAAATCAATTTCATCGTTGGATCGACTATTATTTTGCTGCTCACTTTTGCTCCAGACCTTTTTTTCATTTTCAATTGATCATGATCGTACTGCAATGTTCATAAATTATTGCTCTTACGGAGATGGTAATTATCATGGGGAGAACTGCTTATAAAATATGAATATAAAAAATGAGTTTAGGGTCATTAATAGCGAAAAGCACGAGGGCCACCTAGCCTAAATAGATACTGATTCCTCCTGTTGCGTGATAAATGAACGACGCATACGCTTTAGTAAATAGATTTTGGGATA
Organism: Conopomorpha cramerella; assembly: GCA_012932125.1. Taxonomy (NCBI): domain Eukaryota; kingdom Metazoa; phylum Arthropoda; class Insecta; order Lepidoptera; family Gracillariidae; genus Conopomorpha; species Conopomorpha cramerella. The sequence goes on along the minus strand of SJJU01001952.1, from coordinate 41,655 downwards.
GATTATGCGGTCCAACTTAGCCGTCATCATCCGTATCCTCGGACTCACAGGACGTGCAAAAGGTGCAAGAGGACTCACAGGACGTGCAAAAGATGCAAGAGGTTTGCCAGGACCGTGACAAGTGGAGGTCCGTGATCTTTACCTACTCTGGGAAGCGTGACAAGTATAAATGTATATAAGATTAAAAACTTACTATTAACTGTTTGGAAGTGTTTTTTTTTCCTGATGTTGTTTGTTTGTCGCCATAGGATCGTCTGAAGTATCTCTCAGAGGCGCCCTGTCGTGTGCAAGCTTGAGGTGGTGTCCCCAAGTTGCTTAATTTTTTTAACAATTTGAAAATAGCCGACATTTTTGGCTACCTGAGAGAGTGATTATTTAATATCTATTTGTCTTTTCTAATACGCATTGTCATGTTTTTTTTCTGTAGCACTGAATATTTTTTATCGTTTTTCTTAATTATTTTTGTAGTGTTTTTAAGATATCATTGTTGTTGACATTGTGCGACAAGTTTTATTTTATGTCTATTGTTGTCACTTGTCATTTAGTGACATTACGGTAATTTTTTTTTCGGAGAGTAGGTTACTGCTGTCTCCTCCCGGGAAACTTTTTGTAATAATGTGCGAATTTTCCAGGATTTTAAACAATATTATTAATCATTAGAAGTTAAGTAAATGGAATTATTGGATTTAGATTACTTTAGAAGTTTGTCGTTGGAAAATAAGATAATTCTTCTCCACCTCTTCTAGACTCCAAAAAAAGTACAGTCTGACAATTGGACCACATTGAAAAACTGAGTTAAAAATATTTGACAGAGCTACAAATTACACAAAGTGAATTAAAAATGTAACTGCAATTGTTACTTGAATTTTTACCTAAAAAATTGTAAAGTAGTATGTACACAGCATGTATCCTTTTGTTTGAGAGCAGCAGTTGCTGAAGCCATGAATACTTTGAACATTTTGAAGTTATCAATGAAACGACCTTCTTCCATAATCACAAATCATATCCGGAACAAGTCGTGGGGGTACCGGAAGCCGTCGCCGTGTGCTGTTGGCATGATACCCCCTGATGCTAAACCAGTGAGAGCTAATTTTTATAACTTTATGGAATGGATTCATAAGAAAGTCTTATATATTCAGCTTGGTAATCTACGTTAAAAAGACGGGAACTGCCACTGCACTACATTAAAAAGGCACCATGTCTGTCCCTATGTCTGCTTAGATCTAGAAGATCTTATTCCTAAAAGACTTTATTTTAAAACTACGCAACGGATTGTAACGTGGTTTTGTACAAGTTTCTATTATGACGTGCGTGTAGCATTGCGCCCGTGCGAAGCCGGGCGGTGAAGGACAACATCGTGATGAAACCCGCACACCACAAGGTGTGTGAACCCTATAACGGCGATGGGCTCACCCCCTGTCACGTTGGGTTAAATACGCTTGGTGAACCGTGGGTACTTGCTTTAGCAAGTGCCTCTGACTACCCCTCTTTGGGATTAAAGGCGTGAAGTGTATTTTTTTATTTTTTTTTATTTTTTTGCTACGATAATGACATTAATACATACATCCAGTCACATCCTTAATCCTCTTCGGTTCTATGAATAATAATAAGAAGTGAATGCCAACTGGTCTTTTGCAAGTTGCTTGCTCATAAACTTAACCTTAATCTTCAATAATGTATAACAATAACAGTTGCATCGTAATTATCACTGTTCTTTGATGTTGTTCGATTGACGACTGCTCGACCTCTCGGACTTTTAGGACAGTTTGCGTTTGGCGGATTTATCGTACGACTGAATATGCTATGAAAGAGTGCTTTGGCAGATTTATTGGCAGAAGTACAGTAGACGCATAAAATGAAAACGTGTCCTTACATTTTCCTGATCGTAATATAGCCATTATAATCATCCAATTCAAACATATTCCGTCGTAAGAATAATCTGCAATAAACATACTCCGTTCTAAACATCTTCTTTGCCTTTTCTCTTGTTCAGTGCTTCGACTTAAAGAATGTGGTGATAGAACGAGGCAACGCATGCCACGCGAAGATGATCCGCTCGTTCCTGTACACGCATTTCTGGCCGCGGGAGCCCAGTGTCACCGGCGTGTGGATGCCCATGACATCACCATATCTCAAGATACTCACTGAGAAATATGCCAATTCTGGTAATTCTTCATTAATTTGTACATTATTGGTACATTATGCTCATCATCCCTAGTGAGCTGGACAATACTTTCCAATATTATTCTGATAATTAGGCTAATCAGTACATAATAGTACTTAGTGGCCAGCCTATTCGTACTCCGACTGAAACCGTATCAAACAAGTCCGTTGGTACCAAATTACTAACTCGAAATAACAGGGACAATTACAACTAGTGAACGTTAATGTAGGAATGTAACATACAATTGTCATTCTGTAGTTCCGGGTCCTCAGAAGAATCGAACAGAGGGTTACCGGAGCCGAATTCTGTTCAAGCGGTTCTGAGAGATATCGTTGCCGCATAGTTATTTTACCGGTAGACCCAGCACCGTTCTCCCCGAGATGGAGCCGTCATAAATAAATATTTATTTTAAATTCAAACTTAACATGCTTTTATTATTATTTAAATCTGTAAAAGTGTTGTACCTATAGTTGTATACAAGTGTTTTGTTACTATCTATCTATACCATGTCATATTGTTATATTAATACTGACCCGCATCTATCTATATGATAATACATTAGTCTTAAGTCCGCCTTTTGTACATTTATTTTGCAATAAAGTATTAAATAAATAAATAAATCTGCCTGTCCCATAGTTATATACCGGCTCGAAATTAAAGCCGGAGCCCACATGTGTTAATCGTTCGTTAGGATATACCTGAAATGTTCTCTGGGTACCTGGGAGTCCAATGACCTGCCCAACACCGGCAACAGCTGAAGGGGGGTTGGAAGTCAATAGATGTCTGACTACGTAGTGATCCCCACAGTATACGGATTGTCAAATACAACTGAATTAAATCCCCATAAAACAGATACCTGCAGCAGCTAGAAGTTCTCATTGGAATAATTTCGCAGGTGATCGTCTCCTAGCCTTTGAGAAGTTGAAGCGGACCGGCGAGAACAAGCTGGTGGGCGTGGCTGTCGGGAACACCGTCTACCCATGGGTGGCGGACGAGCTCGAGGAGTGGGCGCACTACACATGCGAAATGCCGGAGAAACATAGGCGAGTTCTCGTAAACTGAGCGTCTGTGGTCCAGTTGGTCGGATACTTGACTTGTAACCGGGAGGACCCGGGTTCGAGTCCGGTTACTGGACGTGTACCACGTGTATAATGGGACTCTTTTTCAGAGCCTATGTACGCAACGCAACGCTCGTGCGGTGAAGGACAACATCGTGATGAAACTAGCACACCACAAGGTGTGTGAACCCTATAACGGCGATGGGCTCACCCCCTGTCACGTTGGGTTAATACGCTTGGTGAACCGTGGGTACTTGCTTTAGCAAGTGCCTCTGCCTACCCCTCTTTGGGATTAAAGGCGTGAAGTGATTTTTTTTTATTTTCTCGTAAACTAAACTTTGGGTAACGCTATTGTATTACTGCAATATGTTTGAATATCAACAATAATCCGGTGGTGGTGGACATCAGTCTGGGTCGACGATTCAAAAGTTTAGACGATTCAAAAGAACATCTGCAACATTGTAATTAATTAAATGAATACCATGCCTGCAATGCCAACAATATCTGAATATTTTTTGTGTCAGTCCTCAAGCAGTCAATAGGGTTAGTATAAACCAATAATATTTCTCTTCTGCTGATTAAAGGATATTCATTCAATTTCTTGGATGTATAGATTATAAAATATGTAATGATAGTTAATTGTACTTAAACTGGCCGTAATGTCAAATTCTGTGGCGGTATTTTTCAGTCGTACGGCTTAAACATTTTATGGAATGAACTTAATGAGATTTTCATATTCCCAGGATGTATTTCTGCGCTCACTGCTTGCGGGCACCGAATTTGTTTAAAAAGTTCAAGACGGACTATGTCTATGAAGTAAGTTTTTTTTTATCTACATACATACATACACTTCACGCCTGTCTCCCAGAGGGGTAGGCAGAGACTACAGATCTCCATTTGTCTCGGTCCTGACATACCCCTTTCGCTTCATCTACATTCATACATCTTTTCATACATGACCTCCGGTCTCGAGTACTTTTCACGCCACCTTCGGTCAGGACATCACCAATCTGGTCTTTATATGTCCTTCTGGGGCGACCTCTACTCACCGGCCCATTACATCACCCATATAAATCTCTTTCGTCAATCGACTTTCATCCATTCTCTCCATATGCCCAAACCACCGAAGCATGCCCTTTTCAATCTTGGTAACTACGTCTTCCTTCAAACCGCAACTTTCCCTTATCACACTATTCCTTATCCTGTCATTCAATGTCACACCTTTCATGCTCCGCAATGACCGCATTTCTACGGCATTAACTTTACTTTTATGCTTCTTCTGCCATACCCAACTTTCACTCCTGTACATTAAGGTAGGTGCCAGTACAGCGTCATGGACAGCCAATCTTGCCTTTTTTCGACATGAATTGGCTCTCCATAACACTGCGAAGGGCACCGTTAACCTTATTACCCGCACTCACTCTTCTTTCAATATCTTTGTCAACCTTTCCATCACTTGTAAATAGAGATCCCAAATATACAAACTCATCCACTTGTTCAACTTTCTCACCGTCAATCATGCACTCACAAACTGTCCTTTCATTATTTTCGACTACCATTACTTTGGTCTTGCTAGCATTCACTTTCATTCCTTTCCTTTTCAATGACTCATTCATACAATTAATCATCTGCTGCAATTCATACGCCGACGGTGCAAGAAGAACTTGATCGTCAGCATATAAAGGCATTTGATGATTAAACCACTCATATCTAGACCCCAATCACGTCCTTTCAGATCTTCCAAACAACTGTCCATGAACAAATTGAACAGCCATGGTGACGCTACACATCCTTGTCTGACACCTCTATGGACATCTATAGGTCCCGTTTACCCTGACACAGGCACTGGAATCATCATAAAGTGAAAGTCCATGAAAGCGCAGAAAATCTTTTGGTTTTTAGCAAAAATTTGGTTTTGGTTTTTTTTATTTACTTGCTAAGAATTTGTTTATCTGGTTTATAGCGCAACACAATATTATTTTACCTATAGGCACATGAGTTGGTCAATGACTGGTCATTTTCCCTGATACGCCATTTTCCCTAATTCGTCAGTTTCCCTTTTTCGTCAATTTCATGAAAATCTTTATGACGTCATTTTTTATCAGGTAGAAGTAATAGCTACAGCAGCTGAGGTGACAGGTCAGGGAGTGGGAGCTTTGCTCCTGCGCAGGGCGATAGTGGACGCCATGGAACTGGGCCATCCTCTCGTCCAAGTAATCGCCGTCAGCAATTACACGTGAGACATGTGTTTTATTTCATTTATAAATCACCAAAGTACACTTAACATTATTATCATACGTTCAACATATTACTTCATTGCAACATTTAGAAACTACATCCAACTTTGCCTAAGTAGGTAAAAAGGAACTTAAATTTTGGCTGCAGGAATCTAGTAACAGGACCTTCGTTTGCAATAAACGTCGTTGTCATACGGGTATGAACCTCAAGTCGCTTGCTCTTGCTTTGGCAATATGCCTGTTTCAGGATCTGCGTAAAGAATTTGTTTTGGGGATAAGCTAATCGGAATCATCACCAAAACCCATATTGCCCCGACAGTCAAAGGATTCGCCATTTTGTTACTTGACTTTATATGGTTATTGCTACTGCTAGAAGCTCAACAGGTAGGTACAGGTAAAATTACGTAGGTCGTAAATAACCAATATGATCTGCAGACACAGGTCCGAGTCACGAATGTTCCAGCACATTCACCAGATTTTGAAAACAAAAATTAGGAAATAAAATCTTTTCGCTTAGTATTTTATCCTCGATTAACTATTAATGATTTATTTATTATTAACGGTAGGAGATACGGACGACTAAGACGGGTAAGGCTGAAGGATCCTCTGGATATCGAGTACCCTTATCTGGAGACTATCTGGAGGATTTCAATCAGAAATCAGACACTATCCAGTCGCCGTCCCCAAAGCGGCGGGGTAGCTATGAGTATTACAAATGTAATCGAGCGTATTCCACGAGAGCGTCAACAAAAAAAAAGTATAATGATGATGCCGATAGGCAATGACATCAGTTGATCATTGCTTCACAGAGCAAAAATCTGCGAAAAGTGCGGCATGCAGCGCGCCTGGTCGATGGACTACAGTGAGTTTGTGGACGACTTGGGGCGGCGCGTGTTCTACCCGCGGCGGCCGCACCGCACCGCCGCCGTATACATCAAGCCTTACACTCAAGAGCCTTTCAGCACTTGCCCTTGATGGATGAATGGAGTCGATGACCTCAGAACACTGCCCGCTACTATCTTGATTCTATAAATTTCTAAAGTCAGGTGTGCATTGTCGCGCAGTATGGATTGGTTATACTGGCACTGACTTCCATTGATTGCATGTAAACGTGTGTACCTATTAAGTCGATCTCACAATTATACTCATTGCAGGTGGGTGCTGCGTTACTCGCTACTATTCTTGCGTTTTGAAATCGCGACGACCTCATCAGTTTATTGACTTACCGCCGTGATTTCAAATACGTTTTAACATTTCAAGGCGCATTTCACAGTCGCTCCGAACGTTAAAGCTGAGACGTTTTGTTGGAAAAATCGAGTATCACTGCACAATCGTCTTTTTTTATGTCAATTGTTATAGTGAGACTGTTTTCAGAAAAACGTACAGTCACAGTTCTACCGCTGTAGTGGGTAATGCCGTACCCGCCTTGCAGTAGTCATTCTAGGACTAGGTACGTAATCCTACAGGAGTCGGTAATTACGTCAGTAACATATTCTGTTAGGTTCAGCTATGATTTATGCAAATTGACAAGAATAAATTTTAGGTGTGTTCAGTTAACGGGTACGGACCCATGCTTCACTTCGCTGTTTCACCTGGATGAAGCACGGGGTATGTACTAGGCTCCGTCCTCCAACCGAGAATGACACCAAAGTAATGACACGAACTACATCCGTGTGCTGAAGTCTTTAAGTAAAAGCATTTTGTTTTAAAAATATTTTTAATAGATATATTTTCGTTATACAGATATATTATTTGTATGAGTTGTTCTAATGAACACCCAGTGCTTCACCTGGGTGAAGCACGGGTCCGTGCCCTAGTTCAGTGAGAAATAGTCGGTATTTTATAGATTTTATGACATTTTTTTGTAACTAATATAATATCATGAAGGTATTTCTAATGTTCACGTTTTATGACGTTTATGATGGTTTCAACCTTTGGGTGCTAGACTTGGCTGACTGTACCAATAGGTACCACATTATTTGTAACGATATTGTTGATTGCTTCTTTCTAACAGATTCAGTTCATATTAAGTAGATTTTAGTTAGGTCTGTTATGGGGAATGTAAACATATTAGTTGACTTTTAATTCCAATTCGGAAAACGAGGGTCTGTTTGAAATGCTTGAAATTAGAAATTTTAATTCAGTAGAAGTTCATCTGGCAAAGGTAGTTTTTTGAATTCTTTGATTACAGATTCAAGAATTAACTCTAATCTCATCAATTCAGATGAACGATTGAACTCAAGTGTCCAAATACGAGAATTCCGAATAATCCCTTGTTTTCCAAATAGACCCCTTTTACGTTAACTGAATAAATATCTGAAGACGAAAGTGTCAAAATCTGTCTCTGTTCACAAAAGTTTGGAAACTAAAATATCTCTATTTTAGTTAGTAGTCCTTTTTGGTCCAATTTGACTATTTACCTGTATTATGAGGAATTTCGAAATAATATCAGCAAGTAAAATCAAGCGCTGCACTGGTCCAGCGCGTTCTTTGACATCACTCAGGTCAAATTACAATATTTTCGCGTACAAAACCAATACTTCAAGTAATTGAGGCATGTAAAAGCCAAACCGGCAGATCCATGTTTTGGCAAAATAAAACAACGATGGATACTTTCTTAATTTAGAAATTTGTACATCTTTACAAGATTCCTTTTGTGTTGTAGTCTTAATAATGTAAATGATTTGATTACAAAAATGGCAGTATCTGATAGAAGATAACCGAAAAAGTAGTGATCACTCCAAAGCCCTGCAAAATGCAGTACTATCTTACTTAATATTATAAATGGGAAAGTGAGTTTGTTTGTTTGTTCCGCTTTCACGCCGAAACTATTGAAACGATTGCTTTGGAATTTTGCAGACGTATAGTAGAAGTCCGGTTTAAATAATAGGGTACTTTTTCTCCCAGAAAGATGATATTCCCGAGGGAAAACAAAAATATTCCTTTATGCCGCAATATAACCGAAGTCCACGCTGGCGAAGCCGCGGGTGGAAAGCTAGTGCAAAATAATTAATGTTTTTACTTCTTTGAAATTTTGCCGAAGCGGAGATTGCCAAGTTTTCTACGCATCAATTGCTAACCGGGTATATCGGCGCGAGTTTAATAAATAATAAGCTTGAAGTTTACCTTCGTGTGTACTCGATGTTTAACCGGTTAGAAACTTTGGTACATGGTCTTTGCCCTTTTCATTAAAAAATAACCAATACTTTATTAATTAATCGTAGAGATATTAAGCATTGTATTTTTATTTTAAATTTTGTGTGGGACATTACAAGCCCATTCTCTCATATGTTGTATTCAGTGTATTTTTATTTTAAATGTTGTATGGGACATGACACATTACAGGCCGGTTAAGTGGGACACTATGTCCCATACAAGACTTAGCTCCGGGGAAAAACCTTCAGGCTCAGGACAGTAAGGAGGTGAATATCAAAACGGCAACTTATCCATATGTCCTAGGACTAACAAGATCTGATTGATATCTGAGAAATTAAAAAAAAGTCGATATATTGTGGTTTTGATATTATTATTCAACATCTAAAGTTATATTGTCAAAATGCTACTTGGCCAGTGAAATTTGACCTGAGTACTGCCAAGTGAAATGAATTATCGAGCGTAACACTAGCAGTAATTTTATGGCTTTGTTATCAATTAATTATCTAAGATTATTATCAATTTTCCTAGAGATTGGCTATGGAAACATGACAACTAGGGCATGATAAAAAGCCGGATGTGTTACGCTTCAGTAGTCCTTGACTGTGTCTAAATACAAAATATTTTATTATTGTTCTAAGTATTTTATTTTAAAAATGTTGTCCTTTTATTTTAGAAGGCTACTGATTAGTGGTTTTGTCTAAAATTGTCTGATTTGGAATCACCCCTTATCTAATTACAGGATGATACTGGAAATAAGTCGGGAATAAATGGTACCTATGTAACTTATCTGGCAATTTCATTTAAAGAGCATTTAGCGAGCTGTAGTTCCAATATTTGTCATGGATGGCGTTCGAATCGCAAACAGACTTATTCTAGTTCACTTCTAATTTCAGATCAGTGCCAGCTCGGTCCGTACAAACAGTACCGACTAGCTGACTCACTTAACAAAGTGTTAAAGGACCCTAGTAGTGGTCTTAGAAACGTTATTGTACTTGTCAATATGAACAACTTTTGCTATTGCGACAATGACGGGATTTTTTTTATTCGTCTCCATTAAAAATATATCTACTTCAGGAGATGACATTTTGTATGGAGATTGTTGCCGTAGTAAAAGTTGTTCATATGGACGCGTCCAATAACGTTTCTAAGACCATTACTAGAAGTCCTTATGTCGCAGTATGAAGAGGTAATTTTTTCGTTTTTGACACGGGGAGTTCTTTTGGGAAAATTGTTTGGTATCGTAGAGTGAGTGACTTTCTTGATTTCGAAACAAAATAATTTAACTTTGTATATGAGTCTGAGTATGCATATCTATAATCGTCTTAACATCCGTAGCCCCTGCCTACCTCTGGGAATTAAGTGTAATATGATGTACATGTAGGTATGTAGAAATATTAAAAACAATAAGTAAACATTCAACTTTTATTTTATAAAAATGTACAAAGCATCATGGATAAAACAAAATAATATTTATAAACTTAAAATTAATTACTCAAACTCAACTTATCAGTCGTCTAAGTACATAATTAATAAAAAAGAACAATTAGAAAATACACCTCGCAATAATTGAAGTTTGGATTGTATAATTAAATAGATTGTGATCAATAAATAGTGTTTAATTGAAGCAGGAAAAATGTAAAAAAAGATAAGTAACCAAGTAAGTAAATTTAAATTAAGATGTTGTAAAATCGAAGAACGATAAGAAACGCAAGGTGTTGCACGGAAAAGAATCAACAAATGAAACAGTCTGCAGAAGCTCATGTTTCAAAATCAATCCAAAGACAAACAAAAAAGTAAGTAGGTATCCCACAAGACGATGCCACGGCGGCGCCGGAATCAGCCGATTGGTCGCGCTTGCGCAATGCTATCAAAACATTTTCAAGAACTTGCCTACAATGATTAACAATTTCGAGTCTTAATTTGTTTACCTTTAGGTAGCACTGTAATACAATGAGTTTCGGTTTTAAATGATTCGTGTCGTAATTCGTCTGGAGCAATCTACTTAGTTTTGTATTGTTAATATTTGTGTTGCACTATTGTAAAGTAGGCTTTCATTGACTAAAGCTACTGTTACTAAACTGTGCGTGTTGATTTACCTACCAATATTGCTGGACGGTAAAGTCTTCAGTTTCGCTTTTTTGTATGGCGGGATATTGTAATGTGAACCATATTTACACTATGTCTTAACTAGGCACATTGTTCGCGGTCTGTTGCTCTCGGGCAATATTGAGACATTGGTTTTTGTTGTTTGGTATTGTCGTGATTAATGTTTCTTCTCGTAGCCCCAATGTTTGCCGCCCTCCTTGCCGCCCTTCTTGGCGTGGTGCTCCTGGTGGTGATGGTGCTCCTCGTGTCCGTGCTTGCCCTTGTGACCCTTGTGGTCGGAGTCCACGTGGCCCTTGTTGCTGGAAGTGTTACAAGCGTGTTTTTAGTATGTAATAAAGTCAAACGGCCGTATTCATGAAAAGTTAAAACATTAGTTTATTGTACTTTCACAACCTTATGAATACCTCGGTTAGGGGCTTACTGATAATAGCGGTACAACTATCACGGAGATATACCAGGCTCAAGCTAACTAGCACGGATTGTTAAATGCTAAAAACCTTTGTGTGACGGAGCGTTTATTGGTAATGGTGTAATGCAGTACACGCATGTGTGGTTGTAGAACTACCAACATTGAAAGAATGAATTCCACTTCATGAGACATACATAAAGCCTCCTGAAACCTACCCAAAAATAAGGTGTACATAAACGTGAGTCGCCTATTTGACGCCTATCAAAATGTATGTAAAATTAAAACCAGCATTCAAACGAACTAACGGTTTAATCGAGATTTAATGTTTGGCAGATAGCCCATGATTCGATGTTAATGAGTTACTAAATTAGTATTTTTTTTAAGGAAACACTTCGCACGAAATTCGAAGACGAACAATGCTAGTAATATAAATTAAGGTAGTGGCATCTATTTTGATTCCCATTAGGTACCGTGGATGGATTGAATTTGTTAATAAAATGAGATAAGAAAAAGAAGTTTACAAGTTGTCACTAAAAAACAAAATAGTGTCACGTCGATAATTCGTCCATTAATTCTAGATTTTGATGCATCCAGAAAGATAAATTATATCCTTTTTCATATAAGTAGTAATTTTAATTGAATGTTCAAGCCGCAATCGTAAAAATAATTGAAAAACATCTACCTACATACTTGATTAAAGTGAAACTGCGGCAGAGGGTCAGAGGTTGTATTTGGGTCTAGGTAGACCTTAGGTCTACCATAAGGTCTAATAAACATACATACATATCTTCACACCTGTCTCCCAGAGGGGTAGGCAGACCTTCTGAATAATTTTACTTGTAATAATCAGTTTTATTAACCGACTTCAAAAAAAAGAGGAGGTTTTCAATTCGACCGTATATATGCTTTTTGTCCGCGGATAACTTCGTCGTTTATGAACCGATTTTGAAAATTCTTTTTTCATTTCATTTCATTTGGCGTGAGTCATCTAGAATTGGTCTGTCAAAATGGGCTTCATACAGCGCGCCGACTATAATACCTAATGAATTGTCAGACCAAAAACAACTAGACTTGCAGTCCAAAACCGGACCAGTCTCAGTAGTTCAGTTATTTTGTCCGGTGGTTAATGTAAAATATACTCTATTTGGTGGCGTCAAAGAAACAAATCAATTTGTCACTTGTCTTAATAGATTCAACATTAAAAGGGCCTTTCTTCTGTGCATATAAAGGTTCACTTTTGTTTAACACCGAACTAAATTTACCGAACAACTGAGACTAGACCCCAAAACCGACGTTTAGAATCAAACTATATGGATGACATGCAGGAGTGAATTAGTAAAAGTATTTTCTGTGCCTTACTGTGTAGCAGGGTAACTTTGGAGCCAAACAAAAAAAGTGACGGTTTGGATCCAGAAGTACATAGAATTCCATACATTTCGGTGGGAAAGAGACAAACTGAAGGTGGTCGCGGCACGCAAGACTAGTTGGTCTGAGTTTGGTCTGAGTAATTAATTACATTCAGGTGATTTCCAACACGAAGGTGTGCAGGGACATTGTCATTTCTTCTCCAAGTGATAAAGCCTTCCTAGCTAGTAGTAGTAGCTTGAGCGTTTTCAATGTTCTCAAAAGTAAAATAACGATAAATAACCTTACAGAAATTAAACTAGTTTCGAATTGAATGGGGAATTTTTGAACGGAGAACTGTCATTACTGTCAAACTTTGGAAAGTATGACAGTTCTCCGCCCGAAAATCCATCAGAAAGACGTCAAAGAAAATTCCCCATTGGTGGTAAACCAGATTCTTTTGAGAAATGGTTCAGGGACAAGCCCACCACCATCCAAGCCCTACCTGCCTCTCGGCATGTGGCCATTCTCTGGAGACGTGCGCGTCTACTTGCTTCTGAGAAGCCAGTTGTATTCGCTCACCTGTATCCCTTCTTGCCACGCTCGACGTAGTCGTGGCCAGCGTTGACGTGGTGCGCCTTCTTCTTGCCGCCCTCGTCGGAGGCGTGTTTCGCGTTGAACTTGCCGTAGCGGTGGTGCTCGCCGGACTTGTGGAAGTCGTCGTAGAACTTGTGCTCCTTGTGGAATTCATCCTTGTGGTACTTGTTATGGTAGCCTGTAGGAAAGGTAATCAATTAGCTGATCGTCTGTCCCAGTAAGGTATTGAGTACTTTTCTTTATTCATAAACTAGCTGATCCGAAATACAATATTTTGATAATATACATTATTTATAGCTTCTGTGGTCCTGTTGGTCGGATACTTGACCTATAACCGGGGAGGTTTGAGCCCGGCCACTGGACGTGTACCAATGGGACTCTTTTTCAGAGCCTATGTACGCAACGCAACGCTCGTACGGTGAAGGACAACATCGTGATGAAACCACGATGTTGTCCACACGAAACCACTATATCTACAGCAGCCCTAGCGAGCGCGTCAAGAATGACACGACGTAGGAAAAATACGCGCTGTGATTGGCTGATATGTCACATATGGTGCGACTTAGCTTGTTTCAACCAATCGCAGTGCCTGATATATTGTCTTGTCATATTTTTCTTGGAGAGCTTTGCTAGTGGGGCAGAGCAGCTGTTGTTGTGCCCGCCACGGTCCACAATGCCTCATGTACCTTCCTTTTATTAATGTTATGTGTATTGTGGAATGCAAATAACGAGGAATTTTCTTAAAAATACATTAATCTATAAGTACATCGGTATTCCGACCACCGCTGTCCCTATCCTCCGCGCCCTTGCGGGGCCGTCACCGCCAGATGGCGGCGTGGAGGGGCCGCAGGGGAAGAGGAGTGACAGTATTGCGGTGCGCTGCGCTCCCTATCCTCTGCGGCCGGCGGAATGGAATATGTGGGACCCCACGAGATCCGGGTCCGACACCGGCGGGGCGGTCGGGTTGTGACCGTCCCGCCGCCAGCCCTGTAGTTCAGGGCGTATAGATAAGAATAGGACTACGGTATACTCTGCCTGGCGTATAAGGCATCCTAAAAGGGGTCCTTGGGGTCGTGGGTGTCGGAGTGGGGTTTCCGACGCCTGCCTCTCACGCTCTCTTGTGGTTAGTTTTGTTTTTTAAAGAAAACTACTTATAATACCAAAGAGTATACAATTTAGAAAATCAATCTGAGGCGACCGCACAAAATCAATTTTAACCACAAAACGATCTAAATGTCGCAACCATGCAATATTCCATCAAATATCCACTGTTATGGTATTCTGGAAAACTTAGAAAGCGTTTCCATTGGAATTATATAAACAGATTATTCTAGAGACAATGCTGCTTGACCTTTGACGGTATTACGCGGCTTACGAAATAAGTTAGACATAATTTGTAAATGCGTAAGTACCTGTTAAGTTATAATTTGCATTAAGTATTTTCTACTGTCTTTTCTACTTTAGGTGTACACAATATTAATTTCCTTACGTTATTGTTTTCCTTATGAAAGAAGTTCCTTACGAAATGAGAATTCTATCGTCAAAAAAAAAAATACAAGGAGGGTTAGTTTCTAACTTTTGACCTAATAAACATAACATGACTACTATATAATCATTATAAAGCCTTGTATGTGTGTGTGTCTATACTAATATTAAAAAGAGGAAAGATTTGATTGTTTGTTTTCTCCGAAACAATCCAAACCGTTTAAAAAATCCTTTACAGTTGCAAAACTACACCTAATCCCGGGTGACATAGGCTACATTTTATCCCGAAACTTCTACGGTAGCGAAAAAAAAACCTGAGTCACCGCACGGTATATAGCACATAGGTACACCTAAACCCGAATTAACTCTTTTCCGGACAGTAAACGCCTATAGGCGTCACAACAATAAAACATCTATCGTGTCTATTTTACTGTCCGCCAATGTGTTAATTGTAGGTAGAAGTTTGTTGAATTCTATGCCGGTTATATGTTTACTGCTAGAGCTGATACTTAGGCACTATGATTTTGATTGACACTACCTATGTATTAAAAAAAAAATACACTTCACTCCTTTTAATACCAAAGCAGAGTAGGCAGAGGAACTTGCTAAAATTCCACATTTCCACTGTTCATCAAGCGTATTTAACCCAACGTGACTGTGGATGAGTCCATCGCCGTTTTAAGGTTCACACACCTTGCGGTATGTGGGTTTCATCATGATGATTATCCTTCATCGATTGAAACTGCGGTGGTATCAATTAAATATTTCAATTAGGTAATCATAAAATCATGTTTTATAACGCCTCCAACGAATCGGAAAATTATTTTCTTTAATTCATATTATTATCTATTTAAAATTACTTAAAGGTTCAAATAATTTGACGGCTGTGTACGCGAACCGGAAAAAGACAAACAGTAATTTTCAGTGCTGTAAATGTTTTTTTCGTCCGTTCTAGTAGGTATACTTACAGCTGGACATTCTGTTAATGTCAATTTAGTCTCGTTTTACTAGCATTAGGCTGTCTAAAACATATTGTAAAGAAACGCGCATTTACATTATATTAAACGTTTACACAGGATAGCACGGCGAAAAATTAATCTTTTTTTTTAAACACAATGAACAAGCGTTTGACCACCATCCTGATATTAAGCAGCGATGTGGTCTACGATGGAGCACACTTGTTCATTAGGTACCTATTTACCCGAGACTTGAAGACAAACTTAAACAGTCTTTCTTTTTAAAAATTATTCTATCCTTCGTTGTATAACGTAAATACGTTTAAATTATGTTATAAAGATATTTTTAATGGCTGCACAAAATCCCAATTCCGTACTAAAATGATGCGAATTCCTGACTGTAAATAATTTGTTTTGCAAACACTTTTCTGTATTCCAACCGTGAATGAGAAGACAAAAGACGAAGATGTCAAACTTAACTAAAGTAAAAAGCTTACCCTTAGTTTTGTGTCCTTTCTTATGACCCTTCTTCTCTGCGAATTTGGATCCACGATGTCCATGCGCCTCCTCCTCGTGGCTGCCCTTGTGGTCGGCGTGGTCATGGTGCTTCTTGGCCTTGCCCTGGGCCTCGTCGTACTCCTTCTTGTGCAGCTCAGTGGTCTTGTGGCCCTTGCCACCCTTGTCCACGTGGTGGTCGGTGTGGAAGCCCTTCACTGTCTATATGCGGGAACAGAATGTAAGTTTTGTTAATGTTTTGCGCTACAACTGTCGACCTTTTGACAGTAAAAGTAAAATATGGAAAATATCCTTTTGATCTGTTTCAGTAGGTGTTAGTGACCGTGGGCTAGTAAAAAAAATCGATCTACCCATACAAACACGATCAGCTTCTTGTGCTAGATATGAAAAGAAATAGAATGAAAAATACGATGCAATCATTCAATATGACGTTAGACAGGTAGTTCCATCTATCCCGTTTGGCTATGAACGGCATAGATGTTTTTTTTTTTTCATTCTCACCAACTTGAAAATTTTAAATGAATATTAAAAACATACATACATTACTAAAATAATAATTATAATAATAATTCTAATAATATTGTACTTAGTCACTTACTAGGCCGCATTTCGCGACCTGTATTAAGACGACTTAACACTCAACGCTGTCTCAACTGGTGCAGGATTAGGGAACAAAATAAATTACCATACTTCAATTTAATAGGGTATTTGCGTCTCATTTGGGTTTAAATAAAATATAAATAAATAAAATAAAAAAATTCTGTCATGAAAATGGTATTGTAACTATTGTCTTTTTCGCTTCAGTCATGCTTCTGTAAGTTTGATAGAAATTTTAATTTATTTAGTGAATTATATAGAATCTACCAGCATCGTAGAACCGTAGGATTTCTGGTCTAAAAGTTATGACCCCGAGTTCATGATTAATTGTGCGGCTACTACACAATAAAGTATTTCCTCATACTCGAACAACAAACAACAACAACAACTCGAACAAGTGTGCTCCATCGTAGACCACATCGCTGCTTAACATCAGGCAGGATGGTGGTCAAACGCTTGTTCATAGTGAATAAAAAAAAAAAAACATTTTTTGAAACATTTCACTTAAATGTGTGCACGTGTGGAAGTTATCGGGCGGTGGGCTGGCTGTCTATGTAAAGTAAAATCAGGTTTGTATGTCCTGTAGGTAAGTTAAGGTAAAGTTGAAATTGTATAATATAAAATCAAATATAACTCATCTGTGGTCCAGTTGGTCGGATACTTGACTTGTAACCGGGAGGTCCCGGGTTCGAGTCCGGCTACTGGACGTGTACCAATGGGACTCTTGTTCGGAGCCTGTGTACGCAACGCAACGCTCGTACGGTGAAGGACAACATCGTGATGAAGACACAAGGTGTGTGAACCCTATAACGGCGATGGGCTCACTCCTTATCACGTTGGGTTAAATACGCTTGGTGAACCGTGGGTACTTGCTTTAGCAAGTGCCTCTGCCTATCCCTCTTTGGGATTAAAGGCGTGAAGTGTATTTATTTATTTTTTATTTATAAAATAACGTCACCATATTAATTAATTCGACACTAAGCAATTAAACAATGTATTTACATAATAGGTGTACAACCAATATTCTAAAATTATTTTGTCAATGTGAATTAATTTTAAATTTAAAATCCACTCACAATTACGAGGTGGTGGCCTATAATTAAGGCAACATAGTACTATAATGTATCCTGTGGCTTTTATAACAGTTACCTTTGCATTTGCGTGTATTGTTGACTATCCTTAAATTAATAAACAATTAATGGATTTCTAAATCTATCGACATCACGCCTGAATAGACCGATTTTACTATTTTTTTTTGTTTTTTGTTTATGTCTCGAAATAAAATGATCAATATGCTCGAAAAAATAAACTAATCCCAAATCGTTATTCGTGGTGCAGACAGGATCATCATCAGCCCACATGACGTCCACTCTGCCTACCCCACTTTGGGATTGAAAGGCGTAAAGTGTTTATATCTTATATATAAAAATAAATTGCTGTTCGTTAGTCTGGCGAAAACTAGAGAACGACTGGACGGATTTGGCTATTTTTGGTCTTGAATTATATTATTATATATTCGCTTGAATTATATTATATATTCGAATTATATATTCGCGGAAGTCCAGGGAAGGTTTAAAAGGTGTATTCCTTCCAATACACGAGGTGCAAATCTTCCTACGGCAAAAGAAATGTTTGCCGGGACAGCTAGTATTTAATAAAGGAGAAGGTTTTTAATTCGACGGAATTTTTTACGTTACTTCAATACTTTTGAATGGATGAACCGATTTGGAAGATTATGTTTTTTTTTGTGTTTCAAATGTATGCTTCCCGTTTGGTCTCATTAGTACAGCCAAAGGTAAGTACTTTAACTTAGGTAAAATCTAACACCGACCTTTTGGACGAGACATTTAACCTCTGTACCTACGTATAAGTTCAGCGCGTTTATTCGTGAGGAGGCTAAAAGAGGAAAAAATGATTTCTTGCCATTCCTGTATTTTTGCCTTATTTTTCTTTTCGGATTCGATAGACTAAAATTTACAGCATTTAATTTCTTTGTGGTACTAGTTTTTCGCAGGGTATAAAAGAAATGTGGCGAATAAGGGACCCGTATTTTTTATTTTCATTTTAATAACAGTATAACATAATTTTTATTTTGCAAATCCGCTCGCGTAAGCATATTGTGACGTCATTGTTTTTTGAAAAATAATTATCATTTAATGAATTGATCAAACTTTTACTGTTAAGCTGCTTTTACGGCATATTATAATGTCAATAAATTTGAATGAATACTACACTTCTTTTAAACAAACCCAAAACATGGACCATAAAATGACGCACGTGCCAGTGACGTCAATATATATATTTCCTCTGAATTTACTATATTTCTCTAAGAGAAATACAGAAACGGTTTCTTTATTTCAAATTAATTTGTCAATAATTGCACAAAGATAAAGGTAAATTAACTGTAGGCAACATGCGGCATTGTTATAAGGGCATTTGGTGAAATGAAGCAAATCACCGATTTGTAAATTGTCAGAATAAGGCTTCATTCAAACTTAAGGTGGTTCGTAATAGTAGAAATATAAAAAGGTTAATAGAGTTTCGAGAAACCCAGATTTAGCCAAGTGATGTGAAATAACTTGCCAGAGTCTCTGTTTCCTGCGCAGTATAGTCCAGAGGTCTTCAAGTCACTGGGGGTGAATAGGTACCTAATGCACAAGTGTACTTTATCGTAGACTACATCGTTGCTTAACATTAGGCAGGATGGTGGTCAAACGCTTTTTCGTAGTCATTACACAGTCGCCTCCAGCTGTCTGTCCCTATGTATGCTTAGATCCTTAAAAATACGCAACGGATTTTAATGCGATTTTCTGTAGTAGATAGAGTGATTCTTGAGGAAGGTTTATATGTATAATATATGCATATAATAGCAGAGAAACACTGCTAATAAATGTATATTTGGCAAAGCAACGTTTGCCGGGTCAGCTAGTTTATTATAAAAATAAACGTGCCAAAAGGTCCGTGTTGGATTTTCAACCCCCGACGAAAAAACAATAGGGTGTTATAAGTTTGAAGTGTTAGTGTGTGTATGTGTCTGTCTGAGGCAACGTAGCTCCCAAATGGATGATCCGATTTTAATGCAGTTTTTTTTGTTTGAGAGCTGATTTGATCGAACGTGTTCTTAGCTATATTTGATCGATATCTGTTCACCCACTCAAAAGTTATGGGGGGTTGAAAGTGGGGATGAAAAATTTAACTTGAATAAATATGTCCAAGTGGGGTAGCAAATGACAGAGCACGACACATATATTTAGAATCAGTTTATTAAATGAAAATTGGATAATTTGTTCAAAAGTTATGAGGGTTAAAAGTGGGGAAAAAAGTCGAATTTATACAAATATGTGTGTATCAAATGAAAGGGCACGACACGAACAATTAAAATCGGGTTTTTTTTTAAATTTGCAATTTAACAGTTATACCTAAGTAAAATATCTTGAGCTGTACTGTAACGTAGTTATAAAACGGTAATTTCTACTATTGTAATTTAATTTTTATAATGTACCTAATAATATTAATAATAAGTGTGCTTAATGAAATATCACTTCAAACGATATTTTCGTATTGTGACGTTAATTTTTAATGCGATTGTCAATTTCGTTAATGACTTTCGACTGAGTAAAAAACCGCAGCGTTTAATTTCTCACTTAAGAGATTACAAGTCATCATCATCAGCCACATGTGGTCCACTGCTGGACGAGGGTCTTCCCCATTGAATTCCAAAATAATTTGGGGGGAAATGCCAGTAATCACCACGCTTGGCAGGCGGGTTGGCGATCGCAGTGGTGTTGTGGTTTAACTCACTGAGAGTTCCCTCGGTCGGCTCTTACGACACGTCACGACTTATGAAAAGTTGACCTGGGGTATTATTTTAATCGTAGAATGGCCGCGTGGATTACATATGTAATCCATGCATACAAATGTGTTGTTGAAGTCTATCCTAATAGTGCGAGCGGTTTTATGCTCCATGTACCTACTATGTAGTAGCAGGATAGCTCGCGAATGCTTCAAAATAAGAAACTTTCTTTGCGAACCACAAGAACTAAACCAACCATCGACTTCAGGATCAACGAAGAACAGCTATTACATACATAGTACATGGTAGATGTTACGGCTGTGAAAGAGCGCGAAACAGATGTAAACGACTATTAAAAATCTAAATATATAAAAGGAGAAACTGACTCACTGACATATCAACGCACAGCTCAAACGGCTAAACTTTGGACACTTGAAATTTGGAATGGACATAGCTTAGGTACCGTAGGGTTGCACTAAGAAAGGAATTCCAGAAATTCCCGCAAGAACGGGAATTAACGGGAAAATACTTTTGTATGAAGAATATAAACCTTGTTAGACGCTTGAAATTTTGGACGCAGGTACTACTAAACTACGCTAACGAAATCGCGGGGCGTCCGCTAGTTTGTTATATAAGCCAGAGAAGATATTTTTTGTTTGTTGCTTATTTCTTAGAGATAATACTATAATCTACATAATGAGCAGAAAATAATAAATAGTCGATTACTATTGTATAGTTTAGGTAGTTCTAAAATTTGAATAGGAATGTTTGTTACTCTCTTTCATCACGGCATGTTTATTTTTTCAATAAATCATAAAAAATTGTTTGAGATCATACAATGTATGCCTTTGATTACCCTCCGGGGCATTTGTGTGTGTCTGGGTATTTTATCTATCTATGTATGTTTTTAAAAGTATGTTAGTAAGTCAGTGTATGATGATTTATCTAAATTAAATAATTAAATGTACTGACTAATTAATTATTTATAATATTACTACTAGAAATAAGTACAAATTTTTTGCATGCTAATATTGGCGAAATGTTCAGGAAACTTATTTTAATAAAACCATCATATGTACCACATTTCAGGCAAATAAAGTATATTCTATTCTAATAGTTTGGTTCTTGTATGACACTAGCTGTGTCCGGGACTCCGTCTGCGTGAAGCAGTATTTTTGGGTAGCAGTTTGAATGCTAATATAACGAAGGAATATATCAAAACAACGTTTTCCGTACCGTTTTAAATCATATTTAATAGTGTTTTTCTGCTATAATATGCTTATATTAGACATATAAACCTTCCTCTAGAATCATTGTATCTCATCATTTCACTGCCCTTATCCTACTACTACTAGGTGGGGTGGACGCAACACGTTTCCTTTCGCTATTCATCTCTATCATTCGTCATCTCTGCAGTTACACCTTACATGTCATTTTTCACACAGTCCATCCATACCTTCTTTGGTCTCCCTCTTCCCTTGTATCCATCTACATTCATACTCATCACTTTACTTGTTACATGGATTTCATCCCTCCTCACGCCCATACCATATTAATCTGTTACTTTTAGAAGACGTTTATTTTTTAAATTCGTTAAGTAGTGTTAAAGATCTAAGCATGCATAGATATAGACCGCGGGAGGAGATGTTGTTTTACCTATACTTGTTATGGAAATCAGACAGCGAGATATATCTTATTATAAAAATCAAAGCCACTTTTCGTTGTCATTCCATAACTCCGGAACGGGTGGACCGATTTCGCTAATTCTTTCTTTGTTGTGCTTATTAATGACAGGAGAAGGTTCGTATGATAGAATGACATCCACTTCTGGGCACAGGCCACTTCATATTAATAGTTAAGACAGGACAACGTCTGTCGAGTATACTAGTTTACTTATATATTTGTTTTTCATTTTTAAATACATACTTTTATAAATAAATAATACTATGTATAGATACCAATTGGAGAGGCCTATGTTCAACAGTGGACGAATATGGGCTGATGATGATGATTGATACCGGGTGTAAAGGTGCCACAGCCTGAGATTAGAGCAACGCATTCCAGACACTAAGAAGAAGAAGAAGTAGCTAATTTAGCCAAAAATATTGAGAACATTCAGAAAATATTCGCTCATTTACTAACAACAACGATATCACAATATTTTGTTATTGTGAAAAGAATCCTTAGTAATGTTAATAAGATTGTTATTTCAACAGTGTCATATTTAGAGAGCGTTGTTGCGGTAAATGAGCGATTTGACTGTTTTGAAAAACTCCTTCACTGTTGAACTGGGACTGGGAGGAGAATGCAACTGCACTCGGTGTATGGAGCTGCATTGTGCCCGGTGAACATAGGGTTTTGTTCTTTCCCGAAATTCCTACGGGCTCGAAAACGCGAGTAACACCACGCGGTATAGCTAGTACATAAAGAATTGGGACCAAGGCAAGTGGGTCAATATATAAGCTAAAAGCTTTACGTAATATTAATTATCATTATAAAGTACAACAAAGTAAAAACAAACTATTGGATTTTTATCGCCGCGACTTCTTTTTATATTTATTAGATTATGTAGTTTATTATAATGAAATATATTACATCAGTTGTGAATGTACTGTATGAATGTACTATATTTCGTTTAATTAAATTTATTATATTGCACATATTTTGCATTATAAACTACTGTCTCACAGATGGATAGGCAGAGATGACGACCCTCACAGACGACTTTAATGAAATCACATCCATATTGATCCACCCGTCTGGTTATTGATGGTAACCCTAAGGTTGCAATTCTTATAAATGTCATTAGACAAGAAAGTGTGTTAGTATTACTAATTACTAGAGGATCCCCGCGATTTCAGTCAATATTTGACCGGTAGAAATCGCTCATAAGGTAGTCTTTTATAATCTTACCATTGTCAATTTTACATTGTACAGTGTGCAATAAATATTTAAAATAAATTCATTCAGATTTGTAGCCCCAAAACTTGATCAATATACCTACGTCCACCCTCGGATAGGGTGGGAGGGTTTTCCATTTAAATTGATTGAAATTTTCAATTCTAATTGAATAGGCGGCACTGTGATTAACAAGTGAAAAATATTTCATGTAGTCTCACCAGCCCAGTTAATGTTGTCTCATGGTTTTTTAAGCAACACGACTGTTAAAAACGTGTAAATAGAAAACTTCTATATTCAAACAAAAGGAATGAAAATCTTTGACACAAGAAGAGAGCAAGTAAGAAATTTGAACATGCAAAAAACTCACCTTACCGCCGTTCTGGTCGTGATGGTGTTCATGTTTTTTATGTCCACCACCCTGAGAGTGGCCCTTGTGATGGTGATGATGCGCTCCGGCCGGCGCCTGGTCGTCCTCCGCGGCTAACCTCAGCAAAGGCACGACCAGGGGAATAGTCGCCGCTGGCACGGGCGCAATTGGCGCTTCAACATTTATGTTTGACACTGATGGGAGGTAGCTAACAGGATCATGGGCGGGAGAAACGTTCACAGGGTTAACATTCACAGGGGCCAGGTTAGTGTAACTAACAACCGGGTTGTGAGGAGAAGCGGGCGCGGTCAGCGTCGCGGACGGCACAGGGGGACGGTACACCACATACGAAGCTGGCACACTCACTTCAGGATTTAGATACTTGGCTGCGGACGGAGCTCCCGGAGCGGCGGCGTACACGCGGTGGTAATGCTCGGCGCTCGCGGCCAACATCTGCTCGTAAGGGGCTGCTGAAGGCTCGGCTTCCACAAAATCCTCGCGGACTTCATATTGGTGAACCTGACGCGGCCTCCTTACAAATTCTTCACTCCTGTGCCCGTAATCTACATTCTTCCTCTTCACACGTATGTGCTCTTCGTACGGCCCATCGTTAACATTGCGTTTCTTTCGACTATAAATATCGCCTTCGTCCTCTTCCTCGACATCGTCTGGGTCGAGTGTGTCAGGGATGTCTCGCCGAGCTCTCTCTATGCTAACGCTTTCGTCGTCTTCAAACTGATTTTCATCGTCGACCTGCCGCCGCTTCCTCTCTAATGCTTGCTTCAGTTCATCAATGCTAAACCGGTCGATATCTCGCCGTCTTCTCTCGTGGTTTTCGTTCGATCCAAGGTCCGCATCAGCCAAGGTTTCACTGTCGTAATATTCTTGGTTCTGATTGGCTGCAACCGCTACAAGCAGCAGCGCGAAAACGACTGCCGCCCTCATCGCCTCGCTGAATAGAAATGGCAAACTTTTTTCTTTACTATTAAAATAAACCTTTTAATTGTTACGAAAGAGGGTAGTTTGCGTGTCCCGATGTGTCTGTGCAGTGTGTGGTGCGATATGTGGCGTAGAGTTTATATACAGCGGATGTGCAATTCGTTTTTTTTTGTCTCGCAGTGAACAACGGTCGGCGAGCGTTCAAGCGGCGAGTGACGGGTTGACTGCGCGGTCGCTGCGGAGATCTCCCGAGCCGAAAGCGTCGCAAACGCGATACGAGCTAATTGTTTTCCCACTTGATTGTCTTCGGACTTTCAGTGAAAACTTCGTCCGTGAATTTGTTTATGTCAAATTGGTGTTGTGACCGTGGAGATTGTTGCACAACCTGCGAGCTAGTGCTGCACGGAGGCTCGAGGGAGCTGTATTATACTTGGTCTCTGTGTTAAATATTTGCTCCCATTCTTGTATCAACGGCTTTGACTTGTTTGTTCATTGTGAGTATCGCGGGTGTGACGCGCGAATGTCCGCGGTGAATGTGACATGCACCTTGCGACACTAGGTAAGTAGGTATGCGTATTTGTTCTGTAATGTCGGCAAATATTGTATTGCAACAACAGGTAGCTAATTATTTATCTAGTACCTACCTATCTAGATAAAGCCAGAGAAAGAAAGAACATCACTAAAAGTTGGGAAGCTGAATGTCATACGCAGTATCCAGCTCGCATGCGCCAGGTAGAACAGATCATTGGACCACAACGAATAGTAATTATGAGTAGGTATAGCTGTGCCGCGCGGTATTACCCACGATATGTTCCATTCTCATGGAAATTTCGGGATAAGATGTTTCCTATGTTCCTCAGGGATAAAACATCATTTGGTTCCGTTGCCAAAAATGCATTACTTCCTTAATAATGTATCGTGATACAAGAAGGTAATAGTTTTAAGGTATTTTGTGTCATATTCATGATACGCACTACCTGTATTTAGTGATTTCGGAGTCACGATCTGAAACCACTATTTCTTACTCAGCAAATGATATCGATTGCAATGGTTCTTTTCGTTTTTTGTTTTTGCTATAAATGTTTGTGTACATACATTTAGTTGTAAATGTTGGATAAAAAACGATACAATAAACAAATTGTATAACGTCTCAGTCATAAAAACAACTATACTGTTGGTTTCGCTACAATTTTCTGAGTTAGACAATGTTGGTCCGAATCATGACCCCGAAGACAGCCGATATGCATACATAGGTACATACATATATCTCACGCTCTTTTCCCAGAGGGGTAAGCAGAAATCATGGGCTACTTTATTCGTAAAATACGTCGTAGTTTCAATGTTACCGCTATTTTAGTGTAAAATGTAAACGTATGAACTAGTGTCTTATAGCAATTGAATCTTACCTACACGTGAGCATTGCTCTATTTCAAGGAGCAGTTACATTAAGTTGCTACGCATCTAACTTAATTTATTTGATTGCCAAAGTTACTCTTCTCGTCTAAGTAATGAAGGTCTTACTTAACCTTAACACCTTCCCGAAATGATGGTGAAATTTAGAGTGCAAAAGGACGGTTCACCAAGCGTATTTCGCCAGGTCAGCTGGGTTTCAATATAATTAACACGTAAATAGTTTTAGTTTAGTTTGATAATTATTTAAAAACATTATAAGCAGTCATTAATATGTTCATAGGTACAAAGGTATGTATTATGTATTTCCTTAAAAAAATACACTTTACGCCTTTTAATCCCAAATCGCGGTCAGCTGGTTTTCAATATAATTAACACTTTAATACGACAGTGTAAAAGGACCCCGAGCAATGGTCTTAGAAACGTTGTTGGGCTCGTCAATATGAACAACTTTTACTATGGTGACAATGCGGGGAAACGCAAACATCTTTTTTCATATCATCCCCGAGGCCTGATATTTAGTTGACATTTTGTATGGAGATGAAACTATTTTTTCATTTCACTCTCATTGTCGTATTTAAGTGCTAATTATATTGAAACCCAGTTGACCTGGTGAAATACGTTTGGTGAACCGTGGCATTTGCTTAGCAAGTGCCTCTGTTTACCGCGATTTGGGATTAAAAAGCGTAAAGTGTATTTTTTTAAGGAAATACATACTTAACTTACATACATACCTTTGTACCTATGAACATATTAATGACTGCTTATAATGTTTCTAAATAATTAACAAACAAATAATCCACAGGCAAAATAATCATGCTGAGAAACTTAACGACATTTGTAAATATACATAATTAATTTATTCTTGACGCTTAAAGGATTTCAGTATTATTTTCGTGACGAAAGTTAGTAATTATCCAAGTACTGAATACTTAATGAGTTTAAATGATACTACGCTGTGACCTAGACACACTAATTCCCTTGACCAATTGAGCAATATTAAATTTCATCGTTGCAATGGTTCTTAGTATAAAAAATCATATCGAGTTAGTACGGTCATGGATAGAAAAGTACCTTTTCTGTCCACGGACAAATAATTCATTTGGTTCAATGCCATATTATATTCGAAACATGGTGATGAAATCATACCACAAGGTATGTGAACCCTATAACGGCAATGGGCTCACCCCCTGTAACGTTGGGTTATGTACAAGCGCGTGAATCTTGGGCATTTGATTTTTGCCTCTGCGTACCCCTATTTGGGATTAAAGATCATGGTTTATTATTAGTGCGATTTCGCTTGATGGGAACTCGCGGCTTGTACGTTATGTCTTGTTTCTTTTTAACCCCCGATGCAAAAACGACGGGGTGTTATAAGATTGACGTGTCAGTATGTGTATGTGTCTGTCTGAGGAAACGTAGTTCCCAAACGGATGATCCAATTTTAATGCGTTTTTTTTTTGTTTGAAAGCTGATTTTATCGGTCGTGTTCTTAGATGTTTGATCGATTTCTGTTCAACCACTCAAAAGTTATAGGGGTTGAAAGTGGGGATGAAAAATTTTACTTGAATAAATATGTCCAAGTGAGGTATCAAATGAAGAATCTGTTTATTAAATGAAAAAAATGGATAATTTGTTCAAAAGTTATGAGGGTTGAAAGTGGGGGAAAAAGTCGACTTTATACAAATATGTAAGGCGTCTGTGGTCCAGTTGGTCGGATACTTGACTTGTAATCGGGAGGTCCCGGGTTCGAGTCCGGCTACTGGACGTGTACCAATGGGACTCTTTTTCAGAACCTATGTACACAACGCAATGCTCGTACGGTGAAGGACAAACATCGTGATGAAACCCGCACACCACAAGGTGTGTGAACCCTATAACGGCGATGGGCTCACCCCCTGTCACGTTGGTTAAATACGCTTGGTGAACCGTGGGTACTTGCTTTAGCAAGTGCCTCTGCCTACCCCTCTTTGGGATTAAAGGCGTGAAGTGTATTTTTTTTTATAAACTTTATAAACTATATTAACCACTATTCATAGACCATCAGGCGAATAAATTAGGTAGTACGAGGTCCGTGACACGCGTGGCGTCTGGATATTGAAAATTAACTGATGGAAGATGAGAGCATGCTCTCACTGAAGTAGGATCCAACCCCTTGTATGGGACGCCTTATCTAATACCATAGAGAAGTGGGTGAGGTGGGGTGAAGTCGGTTCGTTTTTATATAAAGTTTTTTCTAATCTTGTCTATTTTTTTGCCCTCGACGCAAAAAGATGAGTGTTATAGTTTGGCGTGTCTGTCTGTGTGTCTGTTTGACGCATCACACATCTTAACTCACAAAAGTTTAACTCACAGAGAGCGCTGCTGCCCGTTCTCTGGAGAGCTCCCTCGTTCGCCTCTTACGACCCCCATGACGGGAAAAGTTGGGCTGGGGTGGTGACACATGTATTCTATTCGCCGTCACCACACGGCTACGATATCGGTTCACCCACTCGAAAGTTGAAAGTGGGGATGATACATTTAACTAGACTAAACACGTACAAGTGGGATATCGAACGAAAGGGTACGGCTCGGTAAAGTTGTGAGGGTTGTAGTGGGGATAAAAAGTAGAATTTATACAAATCGCTCATTTATTGCAACATCGCGATTCTTCATAATATTATGTAATTGTGAAAAGTATCCTT
This sequence comes from Conopomorpha cramerella, assembly GCA_012932125.1. Taxonomy (NCBI): domain Eukaryota; kingdom Metazoa; phylum Arthropoda; class Insecta; order Lepidoptera; family Gracillariidae; genus Conopomorpha; species Conopomorpha cramerella. The sequence continues at coordinate 12,936 of SJJU01001952.1, read as the reverse complement.
AGTGTCCCGGCCTTTGTGCTGGACTTCCTGACTTCACATGACTACGACAGACTAAGACAATGACAGTATCGTTGACACGGACAAAACAACACAAGAGACAAGACCAGAATACTTTGTGACGGGAAGCGATGAGATGCAAATGGTGTTCTTTATTTCTATTTATTGTGTTAATGTGCTGGTGATGAAAAATAATGTAGTGAGAGTGAGAAGTAAAGGAGAGGACTCCTATTTGATCAATTCGCTATTCCCGTATAATGTTCCACGGAGCATTGAAATGTGATGGTCCACCCTCACGTTTTAATGAGACTTTGACACGACTTTGACGATTGACGACTATTTTTACCACGTTGCTTATCCACACTCGACACTGGCAAAAATTATTGGCACAAACTAATAGATTGACCCTTAAAAAAAAGACTTAGACAAGACCAGAATAGACGATAGCAGGAATTGGGAATAATGCCTCCGTTACACCAAAAGCGGGTCAGGGAGCAGTGCGGACCCGCGCTGTTTGTAATTGAGGGAAATATATGAAGCACGGCACACCAAAAATGCAGCGCGGACCCGCGCTGCTTCCGCGCTACTTCCGCGCTGCCTCCGCGCCGCGCACGCCCTGCTTTTGGTGTGACGGGTGCCGCGCTGCTCCGCGCACGACCTGCGTTTGGTGTGCCCAAGGCTTATAACGACAAATTAACCAAATTTGCCTTCGTTTTCCTCGTTAGAACGAACACTTAGTAATAGTAATATGATTGTTATTTCAACAGTGTCACATTTTAGAGATGTCGCGATTAGCAGCAAATGAGCGATATATGCAAGGCACGACACGAACATTTCAAATGGGTTCTTTTTACATTTGCAATTTCAATAGTTATTTCTCTCTAACCCTAATGGGTGTATGAAAATAAAAAGACAATGAGACACGCACTGTTTATTTTATTTCACATCTTGTAGAGTAACATTATAGCTCATTAAAATTTAAAGTTTGACACATTCATCTACTGCGGTTCCAGTACATTAGCACTTCAAATCTCGTGAATAAAATAGTATTACATAGTCAATAGTATGAAGGAAATTCACCTCCCGCTGTCTGCCCTTATGTATGCTTAGATATGTATAACATAATATAACAACACAGCTGATTTTGATACGGTTTTTTTTAATACACATAATGATTTTTCCTCTTAAATTGTTTATATGTATAATTTTGATGGGATCAGCCAATGCCAGAGTGCCGATTTGTTCTGTGATTCAATACCAAAATTAATGAGTACTCTGTATATGTTTGTTAGTACTAAGTAATTTGCGGTATCGTTGTACAATTTAAAAAATCAAAAACCAAACGAACAATGTTTATGTACTTGTTGTTTATATAATAAATACTTTATGTGAATTGTTTCTTTCTTACTATGATGTTCATTATTGTTTTGTTTTGTAATTTTACTCATGTTGTTTTTATTTCTATTTTTTTTAATCACTATGAACAAGCGTTTGACCAACATCCTGCCTGATGTTAAGCAACGATGTGGTCTACGTTGGAGCACACTTGTTCATTAGAAACCTATTCACCCCAGTGACATGAACACCTTCAGACTGCACTGCGCAGGAAATACAGACTTCGGCAAGTCATTCCACATGTTGATAGGATATTATGGTAGTGATTTCAGAGAAGCAATGGATACAACAAGGGCGGTTGACCCCAACTACTCGATCATATTATATTACTGCCGCCCACTGGTAAAAGCAAAAGGATCGCCGTAAAGTTAAAAAAAATCAGGCAGGATGGTGGTCAAACGCTTGTTCTTAATGATTAAAAAAAAATGTCTTGTTTTAACTATTTGACGGACAGTAAACACCTATAAGCGCCGCTATTGTGTCTATTTTACTGTCCGCCGACGTGTTAACAATATAATCATTATTATTGTTGACTTTGACATAACCCTTTCGTGGATACGTCGCGCCTGTCGACATTGATAACAATGAAACATCTATTGTGTTAAATCAGTATGTCCACGAAAGTGTTAATTATATTTAAAGTGCTAACGAAACTGATGTGGGTACTATAAGATTACATATTATTTAAGTGTATTAGTAAGTTACATTTTATATTCTGAACATTTAGACATTTAAATTCTTAGATGTAGATAAATAGGTACGTGATACATTTTAAATACTAAACGCCTTATTTATGAAAAAATAGGTAGATAACTAAGCGACAATGTTGTTGTCCTTTTTCGTCGTATGTCATCACCTTTCCGTGCAACAGCAATAGCAATAGTACGTATATAAATTCATTTAATTATACATAATATATTTATTCGGGGTTCATTCCACTTTAATGAATCAATTAATAATTAAATATGTAAGTACAAATAAATATAATACAGAAAATATGCTTTGGGTACAAGTAATTGTTTAAAAAAATTAAAATAAAATAAATACACTTCACGTCTTTTATTCCCAAAGCTGGGTAGGCAGAGGCACTTGCTTAATAAGCAAATTCCCACGGTTCACCAAACGTATTTAACCCAACGTGACAGGCGGTGAGTCCATCGCCGTTATAGGGTTCACACACCTTGTAGTGCGCGGGTTTTATCACGATGTTGTCCTTCACCGTACGAGCGTTCTGTTGCGTACATAGGCTCTGAAAAAGAGTCCCATTGGTACACGTCCAGTAGCCGGACTCGAACCCGCGACCTCCCGGTTACAAGTCTGGTTACTTATGTAAACAAAAACATTTGCTTTGGCAAGTGTCTCTACCTACCCCGCTTTGGGGTTAGAAGGCGTGAAGTGTACTTTTATGTGAACAAATTACCAGTCTTCGAAGTTGATTTCGTATCGAAGTTCAATATCCGTAATCCTATCATAATTTTATGGTATCTGGGAGCTTTACCTAATGGTAGCAGATTTTTTACTATGGTAATATTATTTTGGAAGAATAATTTTATATTTATACTAACCGTATAACGGCGATAACGCCATGAGCTTAGTAGTTACCTCTGTCTACCCGCTTTGAGCGTTGTTTAAATTAATTATTAAAAAAACTATTCCTTAATGGCGTAGGGATTTATTATTTAATAAAAAAAAAATACCTCACTTAGCCACTTCTAGCAACCATTGTAAGAGTAATTAGTGAAAAACTAGCTAGGTGCTTTATACCTAATGTTCATGTCATAAGGATCAAATTCCGTTAAAAACATACATTGACGCTTTAAATTTTCATTCTCTTATATTTACAAAAAACGTTGGCTGATTTTTTTCTCGATGGGCTCAGTCCCTGTCCGGTGAACCGTGGGCATTTGCTTTAGCAAGTGCCTCTGCCTACCCCGCTTTGGGATTAAAAGGTGTGAGTGAAGTGTATTTATTTTATTGAAATTTTTCTGCGTCGTGGAAATTATAATGGCATGATTTTTGACTTCATTGATGCGATTCTAAAGAGGTACTACTTAATCCCCCAGTATATTGTTTGACTAAAACATTCACCTTCATATAGTTAGGTCAATTTAATAACGAAAAATAAACATAGAAATTAAAATAACGTTTACGTAACCTCTTAACATTGATAATGAAATTATTGTTATCTTTCATACAAACAGGTAGTATGTAAATACACCGATAATTATCTCTGAAGAAAAATATTAAATTATTATAGGTAGGTACCTACTTATTTTGTTCCGTACTATATACCAATACATGAAACTGTTTTTTTTTAGAAAAGTGTTATTCTGAAGCGATCTTATGACTGCACGTTATGCAAACGGAGAGGAACTCGTTTCTAAAATAAATTGAAAGCTAAGAACCATTTTTTTCAAACAGGATTTATTGTAGGATTAAAAATAATTAAACCGCCATCTTGAATGTGCCGCCATGTTGGATTAAGAAAAACGTCCCCAGCTCGCTTCGGAATAGCGGAAAATATTTAAAAAATTAAAATCTATGTACTCTGCCTATCCCTGTGGTAAACGGGCCTGAGGTATGTATATAATATATAATACGTATATAAAAACAGTATTTAATTATGTTATGTCGGCGTATACTGAACGGTACCTACCAAAGCAAATTGTTTTAGTAACATCAAATAAGTACGTTTATTTACACATTATGAATGGTGAATAAGTATTTAAACAACATGTACATAAGAAAACCCGGGAGCTTAGTAAGTTTTAATTATTTGTTTAACCATATAATCGGTTTTGTCAGAGGTAACAGTACTCTTTGTGTTTTCGTTGATGGGACAACTGTTGAGCTTGTTGTTTATTTCGGATTTATTGTATTTATTACCCTTGTACGGATTTGGTATGGTCCCTTGGCCCTTTTCTTTGCCGTGTTCAACTTTTCTCGATACATCAATCGCTTCACTAGGTAATTTCTTCACATTGCAATCAGTCTTGTCGTTCTTGATAATATTTTCCTTGGGAGTTGGCACCTCTAGGTTACTATAATCTAAGCAGGTCGATGTTGGCTGAAAAGAAACACAGTTAGATATACTTTTAATAGAAACACGCACGGATATTTTATCTCAATATTGTCAACACCCAAAACAAAAGGCTTTTTTTTTAAATTACACATCAACAAGATAATAAATAAAGTAATTCTTGAGGAAGGTTTATATTTATAAGACATGCATATAGTAGCAGAGAATTACTATTAACTCTTTCCCGGACAGTAAACGCTTATTGGCGTCATAACAATAAAACATCTTTGTGTCTGTTTTACTTTCCGCCAAAGTGTTAATGGATATTTGCGCAAATTTTTCTTTACACTTTGTACTTATTAGACTTTATTATATAAATAAAAAAAATCACGTCCTTTAAACCCAAAGCGGGGTAGGCATTGTGGCCATTTACTTAGCCTTACGTCAGCAAATGCCCACAGTTCACCAAGCGTATTTAACTCAACGTGACAGGGGGTGAGCATATCGCCTTTTGGTGTGCGGGTTTCATCACGATGTTGTCCTTCACCGTACGAGCGTTGCGTACATAGGCTCTGAAAAAGAGTCCCATTGCTACACGTCCAGTAGCCGGACTCGAATCCGCGACCTCTCGATTGCAATTCAAGTATCCAACCAACTGGACTACAGACGATGCCTTGTTTTATACTATAAATTAATTATGTTATAGACGGCCCCGTTGGTGCAATGGTCAGCATTCCTGCCTCTAATCTATAAGGTTGTGGGTTCGATTTCTACCGCTAACAGGTACTTAAGTAATGAGATTTTAACTAATTGTTGGATGTGTCTGGGTGTTTCATATATAAGTATGTCATCATCATCATCATCATCAGCCCATACTTGTCCACTGCTGGACATAGATCTCTCCAATTGCACGCCACTGTGATCTGTTTTCGGCTTCTCGCATCCAGCTTCTGCCAGCAATCTTGCGTGTATCATCAGTCCACCTTGCCTGTGGGCGTCCTACACTCCGTTTGACGAGACGCGGTCTCCATTCGAGAACTCGTTTGCGACGGGCATAGGTTCTACGGCTAATATGGCCGGCCCACTGCCTGCGACTTTGAGCTTGTGGGCCAGCCGTGCCGTCAGTGTCCACGTCTAAGTATGTATTTAAAAGAAAAAAAAATGTATTTACGTAACTACACACATCAAAAGTGTCTAGGGATCAAGTACATTTTAGAAGATTGCAATCAAGAATATATTTTACAAAAACTGAATTCATTCATAATTTATTCAAAATGTGGTGATAAGTCATTGATATGGGCATGGGGAATTAGGTAGGAGACCAATCCTGAAGATTAGATTTGATTTAAATAAATTTGATTTTTTTAGAGCTAAAAATGTTCTTGATCCCTAGACACTTGATGTGTGTATATTACGTTGTCTGAGTTCCATAACACAAGTGCTTTAGCTAATTAACATGAGATGAAGGTAATGTGTGTGTTGTTGTTTTTACAACCGTTTGCCTGTGCGTTATGGCGTAGAAGCGCGCCTTCCTCTCGATGTCGTCGCGTACCCGCCATGCCGCCAGCCGCCGCCGGCGATCCGCGCGCGCCTCTGCCGGCCAGCGACGCGTCACGCTGTCCTGCCATCTGACACAACGCAAGTCAGCAATGAGCTGGGTTGCTTGCATGATCTGAGGGGTTCAGTCGCATAACCCACGGGGGCACACTTTTATTTTATTTAGTGTTAATACCATTTGGTGCCCTTCACCAGTCAGGGATACAGCCCACAGCACTCCAAGAAGGAACTGACAGGACATATTGTAACGCGCTGCGAATTGCTGAAACCTTAAACCAAAAACAACTAGACTTGCAATACTAAACAGACGTTTAGAATAAAATGGGACAGCGTCACGAGAAACATGCTGGTGTGAAAGAGTAAGAAAAAATATCTCCAGCCCTGTATTGCGCATCAGGGTAAATCTGGATTCAAACTGTCAAATTAGTAGTAAAAGTGACAGTTTGAATCCAGAAGTTCATCATTTTCCATACATTTTGGTGGGAAAGAGACAGACTGAGGGTGGTACGCAGCTTGCAAGTCAAGACCAAACACAACTATTCTTTTTGGAATAATTTTTTTTTTAGTGTTTGGTCTGAGGTTGAAACAAGCCGAGTCGCCAGAAGCGTGACGTAACAGCCAACTGTTGTCGATCGCGACATAAAATTCTTTGACGAACTGCCAAAACGGCAAAATGACGTCACATATCACTTTTAAGATTCAGAAGTCTTGCTCAAATGTCAAGAAACCAAGTCACGAATGAGTCACACCACTCTTTGAAATCTTGAGTCCCCGTATTAGCAAATAAGACGTGTGGTTTATGTCACGCGAATTGTGACAGTAGTGTGTGACTGGGGCTGTTTCTTGGCAGGCCGTGCTCCGCCCACAGAATGTACACTTAATCTATGTCGTGTCTTTCTTAACGCGTATGCTGTGACCCTCTCGTTCGTCCGTGAAATTGGTGTCAGTGATGACAGCTCACTTGTAATGGGGTATTTTCTTTGACGTTTTTCTGACATTTTTTCGGGCGGAGAACTGTCATTACTGTCAAACTTTGTTTGGAATGTATAAATTTAATTTGTCAGAAAAACGTCAAAGGAAATACCCCATTCAAGAATGCTAATTAATAAAAGGAGAAAGCATGAACGACAGGGCAATGTAGCGTGGCAGAGTTTGTTCGCGCTCTGATGATGGAGCGAGCCCTTTCAATACACTTTCAACCTCAGTCTAGAATAATATTGTGCAAAATTTTACGGTTAAGAGTGCTGTTGTTAGTGATTGGTGAACCGTAGACCTATTCCGGGTTGAAAGAAACTGTGGTTTGAATTTTTTATTATATACAGGGTGGAAAAAAGTTATGGGCCCTGGAGGGGAACTGCTTTAAATCCCTTAGTTAGTTCATTTTACTGAAAGGAAACATTCCTTTATGTTTAAAACAAAACTGCATTAAAACATTTTTAAAATTTTGCTAGTATCAACCGGGAATCGAACCGGCTAAAATTAACCCTCGCTACGAATCGGTAGGGTTATTGTTTGGGATAAACTTTGTCTAAGAAACGTTTATTTGGTAATTGAAATAAAAAGTGAAAAATACAATTGTTTTTATTTTATTATCAATAACAAGAATACAAACATGAAACATTTTTTTAACGAAGACGGTCACTAAAAAAAATGTTAATAATTTAACTGATAAGTTGCTCGAAATGACCCCCCTCGTTCCGGTTACACAAACTTAGTCTACGTTGAAATTCATTTCGAGTAGCCCTCTGGATAGTGTTGTGGTGTATGCTCCGAATAACATTTTCTACCCCAAGCCTTCAGATGAGTATTCCAAACAATAATCCTACCGATTCGTATAATAAACAAGCCAGGGTTAATTTTTAATTTAAAAATGTTTTAATGCAGTTTTGTTTCTTTTTAAACATAAAGGAATGTTTCCTTTCAGTAAAATGAGCTAACTAAAGGATTTAAAACAGTTCCCCTCCAGGGCCTATAACTTTTTTCCACCCTGTATAACTATGTATATACTTACGAGCAATGAAATCGACTCGGTATACCTCTGGTTGCAGTAACAAACTGAGTCGATTTCATTGCTCGCGAGTGTACTTCATGCGTTTTATTCCTAAAGCGATCTGCAATCTGGAGGTTATAGAATCGCGACCTAACGTGCTAGACAAATGGTTCTCGTTCGATCATACCGTGAAGGACAATGTACATAACATAAAAATATATACATTAATAATTTTAATCACGCTTTTAAAATTCGCAGAACGTATGATAGTATATACACACATCAAAAGTGTCTAGGGATCAAGTACATTTTAGAAGATTGCAATCAAGAATATATTTTACAAAAACTGAATCCATTCATAATTTATTCAAAATGTGGTGATAAGTCATTGATACAGGCATGGGGAATCAGGTAAAATCTTATTGATCCCTAGACAATTTTGATGCGTGTAGTTGAAGTTATAGATACACTGGCAAAATGACAGTTAGAATGCAATATAACTTTCACTTCTGCATGTTTTTGATGTTTTTGTCTCATTTTATTCTAAACGTGAGAATATTAATTTTGAAAGAAAAAAGAACCGATTTCAACTAGCACCTTCTTCGCCAAACACAATCAGTGTCCCTATTATGGGACTACTTTTAACAAATGTTCTTTCCAACAAAAAAAAAAACATTTTTTAAGGAAACGCGCACTGACATGATATTAGAAGTTAAATATCCCAATTTCAACCGAGAGGACGAGAAATATTTCCTGTCACTTACTGTGCACCAGGGTATTTGGTAGTAAAAGTGACAGTTCAGATCCGCATAAGTACATCGAATTTCATACATTTTGGTGGGAAAGAGACAGTCTGAAGGCAGTACGCGGCATGCAGGCCTAGTTGTGTTTAGTGGTGATTACCTGGTGATGAGCTGCAGCATGCGCGCCCGCTGCCCGCGGCGGCGCAGCGCGGCGGCGGCGAGCCGCAGCGCGTCCAGCGCCTCCGCGCCGCCCGGCGACACGCGCAGCGCCGCCAGGTACGGGCCCAGCGACGCGCCGTGCCGTCCTGCCGAACACAACACAACAATCACCTCTACAGTTCTAACACACAAACATTTTTTAGGGCACTGTTTTTCTAGTGTCCAACCTGATTAAAATAATGTCCTTCAGTTTACTTCTCGGAATACCGTCGTAAACACCAGTCAAATTCCCTACTCTGCTTTATTGAAAAGTTTGTTTTCGCGCGATTTTTCCTCGAGAAAATTTGAAATTTGAACTTTGAGCTGCGGAAACGCCCCGTATCATCTACATGTACACTGTTTCATTAGACAATAAGGATCATTTCTTACTTGTTATAATATAAAACCTCTTTGATGTTTTAGTGACTCAGGAAGTGTCGTGAAAAGTGCTAAACCACTTTCTTTGCTGTACAGTTACTGTAGAATAAGGCGCTGAGTGCTACACCGATAAAAACAAGTAGTAAAATATTCGTAAACGTGACGACGTAAGAGAAGGAAGTTCCTTTTATCGATAGTCGATTTAAAGGCTTATAAACTGTACCTTAATTAATAAACATCGTACTACAAAAGAAGAACGGAAAAATGCAAACCACATTCAGTCAGCCAAGTGCCGTATGCCACCCAATACTCCCAGTTCGCTGGGTCCAAGGATATCAATTTCTTGTAGACGGCGCCCCTATTCGAGTGCGAAATAAGATCGACCAGTTCCAAGTACGCAGGCTGGAAGTGAGGATGTAGCTCGATGCAGCGCTGAATCAGCTCCAGAGCTTCGTGCAGACGATTCTTTTTACTGGAATTAAGATATAAATGCTTACATTCTCGGAAAAGACAAAAAAAAAACAAAGAAAGAGCACAATTTTTGTGAAGCATTCGAGTTTTTTAATGATTATTTCTTACTATTACCTATAAACACCTGAATTGTTGTCCGTTAGTCTCGCTAAAACTAGAGAACGTCTAGAGAGATTAGGCAAAATTTTCGGGAATCGTTTGTGGTATGTCCAGTCTAGTTTAAAATGTGTACAGAGCTAGAACGTAATGAAATAAATATTCTACTGATTTCTCGATAGCTTTATTAAATAGATTTGTATTTGATTGGCAGTATTCTGACTAGCCGTGTGGTGTTCATGTATCATAATCCCAGCCAAACGTTTCCCGTCTTAGGTGTCGTAAGAGACGACCGAGGGAACTCTGCAGTAGCCGGTCAGCAGCACTCTCTGTGAGTTAAACTACAACACCACTGCGATCGCCAGCTCGCCTGCCAAGCGTGGCGATTATTGACATTTCCTACCAAATTCTCATAGAAATCATTGGAGGGGACCTTTGCCTCCGCCGTAGAACATAGACGATTATTCATGACAGTAATTCGAACATTTCCTCAGGAAACCCAACGATGACCGGCAAATGTTGGCAGCTGATAGAAGTCAGGGTCTAGATTCTGAACTACAGATTACGCACCTACAAATTAAGTGCAGTTACTAACCGGTAAAGCTTAGCGAGGTTGTACCGCGCGTTGCCATGCGTGGGGTCAGCGGCGATGGCGCGCAAGTAGTGCTCCTCTGCGCCGGCGCTGAGCACCGTTCCCAGGTTGTTGTGTGCAGATGCATACCAAGGCAACAGCCTGTAATAGAAGTACAACGGTCGTTAGCACGCCATGCTAGAATTAACCTAAAAGGTCATCATGTCTCTCAAGCGGGCTAGGCGGAGACAGTTGTTTACCAAATACCTACCCACGATTCACCAAGTAAATAAATAATAAATATTTTTTTACAACAACACACACTGGCTTCATCACATGTTAAGTAGCTAAAGCACTTGTGCTATGGAAATCAGACAACGAGATATATTTACTTATATAATTTTTTTTTCATTTAAATATATACATATATAGAGGTAATTAAAACACCCAGACACATCCAACAAGTGCTTAAAAGCTCATCACCTAAGCACCTGTCAGCGGTGGGAATCGAACCCACGACCCTACGGAGCAGAGGCAGACATGCTGACCACTACACTAACGGGCCCGTCAAACACATGAATTGTTGTTCGAATATCATATTGGGATGTATTCACCAAGTGAATACATGTGTAGTGAATACATACATATAAGTAGGGTGAGCCCATCGCCGTTATAGGGTTCATATCATACACCTTGTGGCATGCGTGTTTTTGCATTTCGAGATTCATCGATATCATACGATTTCGTACGATGAACGGTACCTATACGTGTTGCGTATCGTAGACTCTGGAAAATATACCAGCAAACGTCGAACCCACATCCTCACGATGGCAGATCCATGTACCTAACCACCACCAGTAGTACCTACTAACTTTAGCGATTTCCTAGGGTTTTCGATTAAATGCTAGCCTTACCTGATGGCTTCCCTGTAATGTTTTATAGCGTTTTCCTTTTGTTCGATGTCTTTGTAGAAGTTCCCCATGTTGTAGTGAAGTTTTGCATTGTGCGGCAACACTTTCAGATCCGTCCTGAAATATTTTAAGAATAATCTATAGTCATATAGGGATTAACCCTATTACTCTTCCGTTATGAGTGTATGAGTCCTTGCTAATGACGCGTAAGCGGTTGCACCGATTTCGCTAATACTTTTTGTGTTATTTTTGTTATTGTCAGGAAGGTGATTTTCCTTTTTGGGTAGTACTTGTTAGGTATTAAAAGATTTTTAAATTTTTCAATTGTTGTTTTTGTCTTAAACCATCCTTGAACTGTAACAAAAGACAATACTATATTACCCGTCTAACCGTTTTATCGTTCATGCGTGACTATGTATGTCCTGGAAAAACGAAGCAGACATTAAATATAAACTTCCAAACCAAAGCCCATCAAACTAAATCAATACGAATCATCCTTACTAATATTATAAATCGGAAAGTGATTTTGTTTGTTTGTTCCGCTTTCACGCCGTAACTACTGAACCGATTGCTTTGAAATTTTGCATACGTAAAGTTAGAAGTCCGAATTAAATAATAGGGTACTTTTTATCCCGGAAAAAATATATTCCCGAGGGAACTTAGATTTTTCCGTAGGAAACATAAGTTTTCTTATAGTTGTCCTTAAACCGTAATATAACCGAACTCCACGCGGGCGAAGCCGCGGACGGAAAGCTATACGTCATAAATAACCCCTAGACAAAGCGAAGCGGAACGTTTTTCCCAGAAATACACGTTGTATTAGAATATGTAATAGGCATGCGGAACGTTTTTCCCAGAAATACACGTTGTATTAGAATATTATGTAATAGGCATAACACTTTCGACGACATGGTCGGCAGTATCCGCGGTAACAGTAAATGTTTTATTGTGTCTGGTTTACTGCCACCGAAAGGGTTATCCATAATATGCTGCGTTTGGAAAAATACAGCAGTTACCTATAAAATTGTTTTATGAGACCATTTTTCCATTTCGTGACGCGAAGCCATACTTTCTTGACAGTTTCGGTGACACACCCCGCCAAGGATCGTGAATGAATGAATGAATGAGTGGATACACTTTGTATTGCACACTGTAGGTACATTTTTTTTGGAAGTTTCAATGGTAATGTCGCCAAATGTTAAAGATTCTGCTGCAATCCTAGAGTGACGTTTAGAATAAAACGACACAACCATATGAAAAACATACAAACATATCTTCCGTTCCTTACTGCGTATCAGGGTAAATCTGGATCAAAACTGTCAAATTAGTAGTAAAAGTGACAGTTTGGATCCAGAAGTACATAATTTCCAAACATTATATATGTGTACGTTTATTAGTTACTGTCGTACCTTTGCTCTAAATCCTGCTCCTGCCTTAAATTGTTGCCTGTTTTGTTTTAATATATAATTTGAAACAGTTTATGTAATTAGCGGTTCATGGTGTTGACAATACATATACATACATACATATACTCAAATTGTTATTTAGTTTATAGTTTTTCTAAGTTTTATTCATTTGTATTGTCGTTTGTGAATCCAAATAAAATAAAA
>SJJU01001951.1:0-28838 GCA_012932125.1 Conopomorpha cramerella | reverse complement strand
TTACACACATCAAAAGTGTCTAGGGATCAAGTACATTTTAGAAGATTGCAATCAAGAATATATTTTACAAAAACTGAATTCATTCATAATTTATTATAGGTCATTGATACAGGCATGGGGAATAGGTAGGAGACCAATCCAGAAGATTAGATTTGATTTAAAAAAAATATTTTTTTTAAAGATAAAAATGTTCTTGATCCCTAGACACTTTTGATGTGTGTATGTTATACCACTATCGAAACGCGGTAGCAGGAACACTGAGTTGCGGTGAACAGAATATAGACGTGGTTTGTGTCGGTAATCCCCCAAATGTAATGGTGAAAGCCACGCTGGATTAACTTGGATAAATGAGCTTTCATTCTGTGATTTTTTCATCCTGCAGCTTACTTAGTTCCCTGCCTACAATACGGCAGGAGTTATGTGTACCTAGTAGCAACTTTTTTACTGTATTATTTTTTAGGGTAAATAAAGTAACGTAAAAATTTACTTCTTCGTTTTTTATCTTATGGACTGTCATAGTCACTGTGGGTAGTGAGTCCCTAAAATAAGATGAGATTGAAACTAATTAACTACACTAAGATGTTTGAAACTAAATTAACTTCCTTTTAGTCTCAGAAGGTTACGGAGAAGGACTTACGTAGGAAAAGCCTACGGTTCACCAAGTGTATTTAATACTAGCTGTACCGTGCGGTGTTATTCGCGTTTTTTCGTTCCCGTTGGAATTTGGGGATAAAATATAACCTATGTTACTCAGGAATAATGTAGCTTTCCAACAGTGAAATATTTTTTTAAATCTGTCCAGTACTTTCGGAGTATATTCAATTCAAACAAACAAAATAATAAACCTTTCCTCTTTATATGATAGGCACTACAAATACCAATGAAAGTATTCATTATTTTGGGAGTTATGAATCGGTTTTAGTAAAACGCAAACGTTATAAAAATCAAATATACCAGAGTTGTAAAATCCAACATTGACTTAACATTACATTCAGTTACGCAACATGAGTCACACCTTTTTTTAACGTGTGGAAATCCTGTTATCCCGTTAAGGATTAAATAGACGTAGCTGAAATTGATCGCTTCCAACGATCCACGATCCAACGTGGTGGGTTTTTTTTATTGTAAACTAACTAACCCGGCAAACATTCGTTTCGCCATAAAAGTCGTCTTTGTAATGTGTGTGTATAGGGTTTACACACTTTGTGGTGTGCGGGTTTCATCACCATATTTTCCTTCACCGTACGAGCGTTGCGTAGCGTCTATAGGCTCTGAAAAAGAGTCCCAATTGGTACACGTCCAGTAGCCGGACTCGAACCCGCGACCTCCCTGTTGCAAGTTGAGTATCTGACCAACTGGACCACAGACGCTCTCTAAAGAACAGCTTTTAATTTTAATTTAAGTACATATATAGATAGACAGGGTTTTATGTTGATTCTCCTGTATTTTTAGAACCATTATTTGTAACACATGAATGCAATAAATTATTATGATTACGGGGGTCTGAAACATCAAAACCTGACTTCCTTATGATGGAACCACCTTTGAAAATGTCAATTTCAGTTCAGTTCAAGCAGGATAATTTCGGCGTTTAGAAACTTATAAACGACGGAGTTATCTGCAAACAAAAAGCATTCAAACGGTCGCATCGAGAAACACTCCCTTATTAAAGTCGCGAATCCGCGAAAATCAGTCACCGATTTTCGTTTGATGTTAGAATTTGCCTCTTAGAAACGCGAACTGACATAACATCAAAAGCTTATTGCGCCGTAATATTCGGACCCGGTATAAACTTTTAAATGTTGTCAGTTGTCTCTACCTGTCGGAATGACAATGAATATCGCAATTGGATTAAGAGAAAAACTTACAATTAAAAGAAAAATGTTTACATGCATCTTTGCTAAGTGCAGAATAATACCAAAAAAGCAATTATCTAAGAAAATATAATTATTCTAGCATAAATTGTACAGTTAATCAATAGAAGCGAAGGCAAATTCAATTGTCAATGCGGGTGTCCATTTTCAAAATGCGTAATTTTTTTCTAAAATCAATATTTGAATGACTAATTAAATTGGGTTAGGTTCGCTTGTATTGCTAGGCGTGGCTGTTGGCTAGTTGGATTGGACGCGTTGAAAATTCATATTGTTCTCGTACAATCTATATACGTATACATATAGATATGATGATGTATATAAAAATGAATTGATGTTCATTAGTCTCGCTAAAACTCGAGAACGACTGGACCGATTTGGCTAATTTTGGTCCTGAATTACACGTGGAAGTCCAGGGAAGGTTTAAAATGTTTCTTCCAATAGAAGAGGTACAAAGGCGACTTTCTATGGCAAAACAAATGTTAGCCGAGACAACTAGTCTTATATACAGGATGGAAAAAAGTTATGGGCCCTGGAGGGGAACTGCTTTAAATCCTTTAGTTAGCTCATTTTATTGAAAGGAAACATTCCTTTATTTTTAAAAAGAAACAAAACTGGATTAATACATTTTTTAAATTTTTCTAGTATCAACCGGGATTCGAACCGACAAAAATTTTAAAATTAACCCTCGCTTGTTGATTATACCAATCGGTAGGATTATTGTTTGGGATAAACACTGTCTAAGAAACATTTGATCTTACACTCGTCCGTTGTCTGAGACACTCATGACGTCAACGTAGACTAAATTTGTGGAAGAGAACGAGTGGGGTCATTTCGAGCTTTTTCTTTCGATTTTTTTTAGTGTCCGTCTTCGTTAAAAAAATGTTTTATGCTTGTGTTATTTTTATGGATAATAAAATAAAAACAATTGTATTTTTCACTTTTTATTTCAATTACCAAATAAACGTTTTTTAGACAAAATGTATCCCAAAAATAAGCCTACCGATTTGTAGCGAGGGTAAATTTTTAATTTTTAGTCGGTTCGATTCCCAGTTGATACTAGCAAAATTTTAAAAAGGTTTTAATGCAGTTTTCTTTCTTTTTAAAAATAAAGGAATGTTTCCTTTCAGTAAAATGAGCTAACTAAAGGATTTAAAGCAGTTCCCCTCCAGGGCCCATAACTTTTTTCCACTCTATATAAAAATGATTTGATGTTCGTTACTCTCGCTAAAACTTGAGAACGACTGAAGAGATTTAGCTAATTTTCGTCTTGAATCACATGCGGAAAACCAAGGAAGGTTAAAAAGGAGTATTTCTTCCAATACTCGGAGTACAAAAGCTACTTCCTATGGCAAAACAAATGTTTGCCGAGACACCTAGTTACAAATAAATTTGACGAGCTCGTTGGTGTAGTGGTCAGCATGTCTGCCTCTATTCCGTAGGGTCGTGGGTTCGGTTCCCACCGCTGACTTAGGTGATGAGCTTTTAAGTACTTGTTGGATGTGTCTCGGTGTTTTATTTATATAAGTATGCATTTAACGTTGTCTGAATTCCATAATGCAATTGCTTTAGCTACTTAACATCGGATAAAGGAAACGTGTGTATTGTTGTAAAATATTTATTTATTTACAAAGATGTTAATAACTAGGCTGTTAGATAATGGGAGGTTTTCTGACAGGTGGCTTATTACAGTTCTAAGAAATGTCAGTAGATGGAACTATCTAGACAGGGTTGTCATTTCATATTTTTATATTTTGGTGACAATTCTAAAATTAGTTTCTCCTTAAGATCATGTTTGATTAGCGCCATCTGTAAGATGTTTTGGAACTATTTTGACATATATGAAGCTATCAGGTAACCTCTCATTGCTTTTTTGGTATTATTCTGGATTTAGCAACGATTGGGCATGTACACATTTTTCTTTTAATTGTAAGTTTTTCTCTTAATCGAACCAATTGCGATATTCATTGTCATTCCGACAGGTGGAGACACCTGACAACATTTAATTTTCCATAAGCTAGTCAAAGGAAACAGATCTTTCACATACGTAACTTTGGATAAAATTGAGAAAATATGTTATATGCCTGATGACGTCACTAGTACATTTCTGATTTTATGAACCTTGTTTAGGGTTATTTTTTTAATAGTATAAATTCAAATGGGTTGACATTATATGCCGTCATCATCATCATCAGCCCATACTTGTCCACTGCTGGACATAGGCCTCTCCAATTGAGAAGCCGAAAACATTGCTGTATGCCGTAATAGCAGAATAACAGTAATAGCTTTAAGTATTGCATTAAAACATTAATTATACTGAAAAAGCAATGACGTCATACATCATGTTTTTTTATGTTGTACCTACAAACTTCATCGTTCAAGAACTGATTTTGATCGTTTTTTTTTCCTCCCTCTTTCCCACGATAAAGAAGTCAGGGTTTGATAATGGAAAACTCGATAAATAGGAGGGATCTTTAAAAAAACGTTCGGAGCGGGCGACTACATAGTACTGGGTGAAGTCGGTTCCTTATTATTTAAAAATTTCGAGTTCGATACAGTACAGCCAGATCAGAGGCTCCCGATATTTTTTTTATACAGGGATAATCCCACCAACACCCAAGCCGAACCTGCTTCTCGGCGTACGAGCCATTCTCTGGAGACGTGCGCGTCTACTTGCTTTTGCCTCTTTTCAACGCACACGTTTTCTTGTCTCCATACAAATTAAATTTGTCCATCCCTGTTTTGTTACCAACTCTCCTCCTTTTGAGGCATGACGACCACATTTACAGCTCTCTCGATTGTTATGATGTTAGAAATATACCAAAACAAACTATATTAATATACCAGTAGCGCCATCTATTGTGTCACCGTGTGAAATGTTTCACAGATAGGAGATTAAATTCAATAAACGTCAGTCTGTTGCAAACCACTACGCGTTTTACTGTTATATAGCCATGTACAGTCGGCCAAGAATCTGCTCTACCAGCCTAAGGTCTGAAACTCATATGAATGTCATTAAACATTAAGGTTCATTGTTCACTTGTCACAATATACCAACTCTACCTTATTGATGTTTTAGTGACACAGGAAGTGTCATCGAAACTGATAGACCATTTTCTTGGCCGACCGTACCCAACAACTCTAGGGGTCAAGTATGCTGCACTCTCGTAGTTGCATCGCTCTGGCATCATAGCGGAAAACGATGTGCATAGAGCTGTTTTACTAAGGACGACAGTGAAATTACAGTAACGAAACCAGCAATGCACATCGTTTGCTGCTACGATACCAGAGCGATGCAACTACCAGAGTGCAGTAGACTTAGGACCCAGAAGCTTCAATTCCTCCGGGTACTCCCGGGACCCGCCCTGTTCGCGACACGGAGGTCATCGTGGGGGTTTAGTCGGTAAGAGTCCGACACTACCTCGTTCGCTGTCCCCATGGCGGCGGGGTGTCCATGAGGATTCCCCCACGTAAAAAAAAGGACCCAGAAGCTTAATACCATACCATTTGCGTACATATTCACATGGAAACGTGATCGCTTGTAAACGCAACTTGCGCTGAACTTCAAAGTTTCCCATTGTGAAACTCTACAAGACGATTACTGTGAATAATTCTGCACTCACTTAACTTCGTCGGGGGGAAATCGGCAATTTCTCCGAACGGGGATTGTTTGAAGATAAATCGGGGTAGTGAAACTTTGGAGCGATGACGTAAGGAGTGAATAATTTACGTGTGTACTCGACAGTGCCTACACAAAGGACGATGAAGAAATAATGTGGAAAAATGAAGGCAACCGTTGCTACACACCCTAAAAAGTGATGTTTGGGTTCAACGTCAATAAACAAACACAAAATGGATCTTTTTAAACATAACTAGCAAACACGGCGAACTCCGTTTCGCCACCAGATGGCTTCGTTTCGTTTTCCCGCTTTTCTGTTGAAATTGTTCTTAAATTTTGTTTGCTATAAACCTTACGGAGCCTGAGACCTTTCCAACGAATGCAAAACCGTGGAAATCGGTTCGTGCGTTCTGAAGTTATATTGTCAGGGAGGAAAACCCGACTTATTTTTATAAAGTAGATAATTAAAGAAAAAATAACCGACTTCTACTAATAGTTATGATGTTTCTAAAGTTTCTCCCGATTTATCTGATCTATCATCATCAAACACTGATTTCCTTATCATGGGACCACCTTTGAAATATCTTCTTTCCAAGAAAAAAATAATCATCAAAATTGGTTCATAAACGACGAAGTTATCCGTGAACAAAAATAAAAATGCAATACATACGGTTGAATTGAGCAACCTCCTTTTTTCTTTTTAGCCAGTTAAAAATGTAGAATCAGCTAATCGACTTGAATGAACAGTTCAAAATGTTGGGGTCTGGTGATGTGGTATTTCAAAGTATAAGCTAACCTATTTTGAAGACATTATCAAAAGTACAAACAATAAAGTCAGAAATTATTTTTCCAAACACGTCCTCGAATGTAAGAAGAGAAAATGGAGCACAATTCTCCTGGAAAATGTAATAAATTACACTAATTTGTTTCAAAATTGTCCATGTTCAAAGATCTCAAAGTTTCCCCCTCAAAGGGAATAAAACAAAGAGAAAAGGTTCTTCTTGTCGACGTCAATTATAAAATCAATTATATCAGTGATTTATTGATCACAAGCTCGCCCGGCGTGATCGCTCCGAACGGCTTAACAGATGCACTCTTTGCTATTGAAAAATGTATATACTACTTAGTATAGTACATTCAAGATTTTTTTTAAAACAGTGAACAGGCTGGATTTGACCACCACCCTGAAACACACTCTGGCAAGTCATTCCACATACTCGTGGCTCGCTATGAAAGTAGACGCAAACTGTTTGGTTCGCGTAAATGGTATATCCACCTGTATGGATCACGCTTTGCCGTTCTGCTTTAAGTATTCTTTTCTGAACCCAGTAATATTTCTTACAAATTCTTCGAATAATTATAAAATAGATAGTGGTCCCGACCTAGATCAATGATTTGCTCGCTCCGAGCACGTTCACTAATTCACTCTTTTGAATGGAAGATGTAAACACTAAGTATAAGTTTTAAAGTACATTAAGTAAGTAATATTTTCCCGAACCCAGCACCGACATCCCCCACATTCTTATAATAAAACTAGTAGTTGGCTGTCGAAACTATTGATATTAATTTCGAGTTAAGTAGTAAAACCTCTTCTCTTCTTTCATCAATATGAAAGAACCTTCTTCGAGAAGGTTCTTATGAAAGCTTATTAAATTACAACAAAAAAAAACAAATAGAGCAATTGGAGTTCTGGACTCAATCATATTTATATTATTAACTGTGCCCCGGTGGTGTTACCTGCTGTTCACCCCGTTCCATAACCAGGAAAGTAGGATGTGAGAAGCAGAATCGAGCACCCGAAACCAGTGGCACGTATTTAGTTTCCCCCTATACTACACCCTGTAGCCTTACTCCCGACACTCTCGAGAAATCCAGTGAATCAGCTGCGAGGCGCGCCCGATAACGCAAGTCTACTACACAATGAACAATTTAATGTCATAGATCAGAAATTGTTAATTGTATGTACCCACATTTCGCGACTTTTAATCCCAATGTAGGAAGAGGCACTGGTTAAACAAATGTCCACGAATCACTAAGCGTGTTGAACTCAATGTAATAGGGGTTCCCATCGACGTTATAGGGTTCAAAAACATTGTGATATGCGGGTTTCGTCGCCATGTTTTCCTTCACCGTATAAGCGTTAAGTTGTGTACATAGGATCTGTAAAAAGACTCCTATTGGTACACGTCCAGTACTTCTGAACTGAAAGTTTCGAACCCGAAAACCTTTCGATTGCAAGTCAAGCATCCGACCTCAGGACACAGACATATACGCTGGTTGTTAAAGGATTTAAGGTGCTATTCCGAAGCAACTGCCGACAGCAACGACTCCACGACTAGTTTCTATGTTTCTTTAGAAATGAGTTCAGAGTTCCGTGGCAGCTGCTGTTGGCAATGACAATCGTTAGCTCGGTTCGGAATCGACGCCTTTACATTTAAGCAAACCTGTAAGAATATTAATCTGTACGTATCTAAGGCAATTCACATAGTAAGAGTACCTATTACGCTTGTACGCGTGTTCTTCCAGTGCAGCGACGCGAAGTATCTTGCTCTCTCGCTTTCTGTCATGCGGGATGATAAAGATAGACATATAATGCAATCAACTCAACTCTCGACTGCGCACGGAATAAATAGCAGAATACACGTTGATAGATTTTAGTATTTTAGTCATACTGAATCGATTTATAACCCGATCTCTACTTCTACTTATCTTTTATCCAGGTTTTCAGATCCGCTTTCATCCAAATCGTAGAGTCATTCAAGTGGCTTCCTGTGTAGATGTCTTCAAATCGTCTGAAAACCTCTAGGTCCGTTCATACTCCACTAGTCGTTGAGATATGGACACATGTATACTATTTTTAACAGATTTAAAATAAAATAGTTTCGCATCTGTCGGTATTTTTTCCATGTGTGTTAAACATTTGACTGGGTGAACCGATATTATGAACATTCGGTCATATAATCGTTCTAAATATTGATGCATCATAAGAATTCGCGCTAGTGAACGTCGACAATCTAATACATCAATATGGTTCTAGATTCGATGTTCGGGATTTTGTTATTCGGTCATTCGAGTAGTGAACCATACTAATATGATAGATGGTAATCATCCGTAACTTAAAGAAAATATTCTGTGAAAAGTGTTTCGAATCTATTACGTACATGATCTAGTGAAGCACGTGAGCGCCATGACAAGCACGAACCAACCCCGCGATGAATTAAAGTGGACTTTCATCGCTCTTACTGTGTCGGTAATGGAATTTAAAGTGTTATTTAACTGTTTGCAGATCAATCTAACATGGGTTAATGTTAAATATACATGTTTTGTACTGACGCACTTCAAATAGAATTATCAGACCCAGTGGGGTCCTCTTATGATTACGTAAATATTTCTATTTATCTTGTTATTGAAGCGATAAAATATGCGAAAATCGATTGGAACAACGTTCGAGATTTTAGCGATATAGATAGCCAGAAACACCTTCAAATAGTAGTATGGGATGTCTTGTACCACTGTATATTACGAAGATTTATGTATGGACGCACCATCATTGTGTGGATGATTTTGTCAGAGCAGAAGCTTGTGATGGATAAATTCGCCATAATATCACAACAAAATCAAATTACACAACTTCATGAGATAGAAAAATACAGGTAATCGACGAGTTTTTCTGAATATTGGCAGTCGTGTGGTGACATCGAAAAGAATACAATGTGTCACCCCAGCTCAACTTTTCCCGTCGTGGGGGTCGCGGCGAGGCGACTGAGGGAACTCTGTAGAGGACGGGATGCAGTGCTCTCTGTGAGTTTTGGGGGAAAATGCCAACATTCGCCACGAGCGGGTTGGCGATCGCAGTGGTGTTGTGCATTAATTCACAGAGAGCGCTGCTGCCCGTCCTCCGGAGGGTTCCCTCGGTCGTCTCTTACGACCTCCAAAACGGGAAAAGTTGGGCTAGGATGCTGAAATATGTATTCTTCTCGCCGTCACCACAAGGCTATCTCGCGGTACGGTACGACGCGGGCCGTGACAGATATACAGTTTTATCTATCTATATAAATAAAAATGAATCGCCGTTCGTTAGTCTGGCTACAACTTGAGAACGGCTGGACTAAAGTTGGCCGATTTGGCTAAAGTTGGTCTTGAATTACACGTGGAAGTTCAGGGAAGGTTTAAAAGGTGTATTTCATCCAATACACGGGGTGCAAAGGCGGTTTTCCATGGCTAAACAAATGTTTTCCGAGACAGCTAGTTTTTTAATATATTCACGCCGATACACATACCTATTACCTACCCGGATTGTACAGTATCATTTTTTTCACTGTTTCATTTAAAAAATGATCTTGTATTCAATTTTGCCTCTCTACGAGCATTCAACTTAAAGAGCAGAGAAAGGTTACATTTCGTAGGTAAAGTCTACGTAAAGTCAATATTTGTAGGAGTACGCCGAGCCTACATAACGTAAAGAATATTGCCCGTAGCTGTAAAATGGTATTTAATTAAAAATAAAATAAATTCCTTGGACAGTTATTGTGAAAGTTGATTCTGCTAATTTAGTAATTTGGAAGCCGTGTGAAAGGTGGAGAGCATTGTGTATTCAGACACCGAATTATTTAATTAGTTGGTGTAGTGGTCAACATGTATGCCTCTATTTCGTAAGGTCGTGGGTTCTATTCCCACCGCTGACAGGTGCTTAGTGATAAACTTTTGATTACTTGTTTGATGTGTCTGGGTGTTTTATACATATATAAGTATGTATTTAAAAAGAAAAAAATTTAAGTAAGTATCTATTTTCGTTGTCTGAATTCCATAACACAAGTGCTACTTAACTTTAAACTTAAAATATTTGTTATTTAATACGAGGCAAACAGACACTGCCAATCTGTTAATTTCGCATATATAATATTAGTATAGGCTAGCTGTACCGCGCAGACTTACTTATGTATTTGTCGTTCAAGTCGGAATTTCGGAATAGCATGTGGGCTATGTCACCCTAAGTTAGAAGCTATAATAACTATGCTATACATTTTATGTACATATGTAAGTACTTTATGAAATCCCAATATAGACGCAAGCGGACTAAACCTGATCAATTAATGAACGGAATCTATTGCAGAATACCCCGCCTAGGAGATATTCCATTAGGAAAACCAATAAATGCTATTAACGACCTTCACTCCGATGTCTTAGCTATTGTGTCTCGTGACTTGAGACTATTTCGAGGAGACCCACCCGAACCACAATTATTCAATCTGCCAACAAACGATTGCTAATTGATAATCATACTTTAGATAGATACAACAGCAAATTATTTTTAGTTACAATATATAAATAACTACTTATATAGTAAGGTATTATTTGGAAAAGTAAGTAGAATTTAGAAAAAAATGAGTCTAGGCCTTTGGAAATATATTACTTATATTAAAAAAAAAATATTTTAAAGAAAAAATAACCGAATTCAACCAATACTTGACCAGTCATACGATTTTTAAAAGTTTCCCTTGTTTAATCGGCTCTGCAACATTAAATCTTGCGCTTTCTTCTCACGGCACATTGAAATATCATCTTTCCATCAAAAAAAGAATCATCAAAGTCAGTTCACAAACATAAAACAACATATTACATACTGTAGAATTGAGAAAGACTCCTTTTGTAAGTAGCCTAAAAAGAACCTAATTCTGTACTAACCCACCAATTTTGATAAATCTTTCATGGGACTGGAAGCTGTAGAAATCCACACAACATCTGGAATACAAAACCACAGAGCATGGTCTACTCTCTCGTCAACAACGAGAAGATAATTAAAGCTACAAAGAGTTTATGTATGGTTTCCATCTGTCTCTAATTATGTCACGTGTGTACTGGTTCTCCTTTGGGTCTTTGGGTTAAGTAATTTGAATACACGGCGAAATCTCAACACGAAGAACATCAAAGGACGATGGTCGTCATTCCGGACCCGGCGTAGGTCCGGGTAGACCCGGATCTCACCCGGCTGACCGGATGTGACCGCCCCGACACCAATGTGAGGGGCAAGGCCGGATTATCTTTATTATCATTGCGTGCCCTTTGGAATCCTGAATAGCTTCGTTGGGAACCTACATAACATTACCTATTTTAGCCACGAACATCGTGATCTGAGCTAGACTAAGTAAGCATTTCCTATTAATAATGGTTCAGGCGCGCATATATTGTATAGGTCTCATTACGTAAGGCAGCAGTGCTTTCTAAAGTTTTCACAAGCCAAAATCAAGGCCTACAATTTATTCAGGAATACAAACAAACAATAGCATTTCACTTTTAGAACTACATTTGTATATTCACTGTGAGCTAGGCGGTCTTATCTATCCATTTCATTGATAAGAAATCTTAAATTGTATTTTCACATTAATATCATAAAGGCTAAAATTTGTGAGTGTGTATATTTTTTATTTATTTACGTATAAACGTCTGGAGCGATTTTAATGTTTTGCATGGAGTTAAGTAACTCGATAACGCCCTGGATTAACCCATAGGCCATAATATATCTGAAATTTCCCACGGGAACGCAACAAACAGCGGATAACACAACCGGGGTTTAACTAAAAAAACGCTTCACGGCTTATAATCCCAAAGAGGAGGAGGCACAGAGGCACTTGCTAAAAAATGCTTATAGTTCACTAATTGTACGAGACACAAATAGATACCTAAAGGAGATGTGAAAAGGACTGACTGACTGACTTACATGAAGAAATACTACAACTAAATGTAGGATGGCAAATAGTATGTAACAAAATAAATTGTATTTTTTATTGAATGGAATGGGAGGTTTTCTGTCAGGTGACTCATTGCAGTTCCAAGAAATGTCCATAGATGGCACTACCAAGACAAGGTTGTCATTTCATACTTTAATATTCTACTTCTAAAATGACTTTCTCCTTAGAATCATGTCTGATTAGAGAGTGAGTTTTTTTTGGAACTACGTACTATTGACATGGGTGCTCAGGACCTGCTCAGCATCAGCGACAGCTTAAAGCTATGTTAGTCAGTAGTAGTCTGACACTACCCCGTCGCCGTCCCCATAGCGGAGGGGTGTCCATGAGGATTTCCCCTAAAAAAAAAGGTACTTTTAACATCTCAGACCAATCACAACTAGACTTGTAGCACCTCGTACCACCTTCTGTTTGTCTCTTTCTCGCCAAAATGTAAGGAAATACATACATACATACACTTCACGCCTCCCACGTCTCCCAGAGGGGTAGGCAGAGACTACAGATCTCTATTTGTCACGGTCCTGACATACCCCTTTCGCTTCATCTACATTCATACATCTTTTCATACATGACCTCCGATTTCGAGTACTTTTCACGCCACCTTCGGCCAGGACATCACCAATCTGGTCAATATATGTCCTTCTGGGGCGACCTCTACTCACCCGGCCCATTACATCACGCATATAAATCTCTTTCGTAAATCGACTTTCATCCATTCTCTCCAAATGCCCAAACCACCGAAGCATGCCCTTTTCAATCTTGGTCACTACATCTTCCTTCAAATCGCAACTTTCTCTTATCACACTATTCTATTGTATTGTAAGGATTTTTTTATCCGAAGAACAAGCGTTTGACCACCATCCTGCCTGATGTTAAGCAGCGATGTGGTCTACGATGGAGCACACATGTTCATTAGGTACCTATTCACCCGTGACTTGAAGACCTTCAGACTGTACTGCGCAGGAAACACAATATTCACAAGGATATACTTCAGTACAACAATTCGATATTATACTTGTGGACCCAAACTGTTACTTTTACTACGAATTTGATAGTTTGGATCCAATACCCTGCTTGCTGCGCAGTAAGGGACAGAAAATATTTTCTCTTACTCATTCACTCTTGCATACGCATGTGGTCCATATTGTTGTCTCGTTCTATTGACATAACTTGTCAGTTGTATGTCAAATACAGAATAACCAGTATAAGTGGACCCGTAACAACCTTGTATTGGTAAAACTCCAGTACAATATAAGTACCTAATAAATATCTATCTTCGTTAAACATAATTGGTTCCCGCATAAACCATTTTAAAGGACGGCCGCGTAGAATAATTAATTGAATTTATTGAAAGACTTTCCAAGTTTCCCTTTAATTAAACAAACAGCACCTGCAGGGCGAGTGCGCTAAATGAAAACAAATGGCCAAAGGCTAGTTAAAATTATCTATACTCTATACTTAATATTATAAATGCGAAAGTTAATCTATCTGTCTCGCTTTCACGCCAAATCTACTAAACCGATCGAAATGAAATTTGATCTACAGATAGTTTAGAGCTTGAGAAACGAAGAATAGTTAACATGTTTCTCAGGCAAGTTAACAAACTTACTTTTCACTCCTATCCTGTGGGACGCGCCACTAAATAGAGGGTGTTATGGTTTGAAATCGCGGGGCGTCCACTAGTATATTTATATGGAGAGAAAGCCGCTAACTGCTTCGGTAAAGTGTCACGTATCTCAGCTACCAGCAGGCCTAGCACGCGCCTCAAGAAAGACATGACATAGAACAAACACGCGCTCTGATTGGCTGCTATGTCACGCTTCGTGCGACTCAGCTAGTTTCAACCAATCGCAGCGGGTTGTAAGTCTTGTCACTTATTTCTTGGAGCGCTGTGCTAGGGGAGCTGGTGGGGCATCAAGTACCGCACTCTTAAAATTAGCCGGGACCTACATTGCTACATTAACATACGCTGCGTCGACATGGTATCACCGAGTCTCGGTGTTCGTCGTGAGGAGGGTGCTATTACGCACGCAGAGGTTGGCGCTGATCTTACACACCAAGGCCTACTGATCTTGCAGCACCGCAGCGTTACCTGTGCTAGCGGGCGTACTTCAGCAGATCTTGAGGTACAAAGAGCGGGAGAAATTGAGGAGGAAGGCGCCCAGTTGGCGAAGTTGGCAAAGGAGCGAAAACTATTAAAAACATCAAAACGAGAAGCTGCAGTTGCCCAATGGCAGTCTCGCTGGGAGAACAGTGATGATGGTCGGGGCCTGCACTAGTTCTTCCCGAATACTGCAGAAAGGTTGAGCTTCGGATGGATCGAACCAGACTATACAAGTGTTTCAGATCTTGACATGACAGAACGTCTGCACGAAAGCAGGGACCACGGACTATGGGAATGCAGATTAAACAATGAGGCAAGGAATGAGCTGCTTAATAAACTGGAGCGGACCGATCCAGGGTCAATATACTTTAGGAACCTGGTAATCAGTCGAGGGAACTTTGAACGCTTGCGTGAATTTGCTAATCGCTGGCATACAGCTCGAAGAACATATGAAGCCTGTTAACGACTGAAGACGCGACGAGTACCCCACGTAAAGTCTCCCTAATGTGGTCGTCATGCCCCAGAAGGGGGAGAGTTGGCAACAAAACAGGGATGGACAAAGATAATTTGTATGAAGTCAAGTAAACGTGTGCGTTTAAAAGAGGCAAAAGCAAGTAGACGCGCACGTCTCTAGAGAATAGCCCGTACGCCGAGAGGCAGGTAGGGCTTGGGTGGTGGTGGGATTATCCCTGATATTAGACTGTATATATATATAAAAATCAATGCCACTTTTCGTTGTAATCCGGAACGGGTGGGCCGATTTTGCTAATTCTTCCTTTGTTGTGCTTATTAATGACAGCAGAAGGTTCTTATGAATGAAAAAAATTACATCCACTGCTGAGTACAAGCCACCCTGGATAACTAATTTCATATTCATATTAATAGTTAAGACAGAACAACGTCTGTGAAGTCTACTAGCATTATATAAAAGAGTCCTGTTAGTTATACTATTTAGAAATCGACCGGCGAAAGCCTGAACCGGAGGACGGGCGGCAGCGCTCTCTGTGAGTTAAACCACAACACCACTTCGATCGTTAACCCGCCTGTTAAGCGTGGTAGTTATTGGCATTACCCCCCTTTGATCGTAGAAATTTTTGGGAGATGCTCTCGTCGTCGACGTTATGCAGCAGATGATGATGAATCCCACATTATCCCGCCGTTGTCCCCTTGACGGGGCATATATAACGGATTTCACCACGATAAAAAAAACTTGACAAAATAATTTCGACCTCCGCATACAAACTAGATCAATTGATTGTGCTCTTTGGAGTAGTCGATTTTTTTCATCGCTTGGAAACATTGACAACACTCAGTATGGTCTAGAATCTACAGAAACACAACTCTTTGGCTAAAAAATGTATTTCCAAATCATCCTGTATGCGAGCTACATGAAAAAATAAAACGGAGATCTGTTCGTGAAAGCGTTAAGCGTTGCCGGGAAATAACGATGGAGAAATAGCAAAAAATCCTGAATGATATTCCAGTTGTAGTACCTTAATCCTGTACATATTCTGTTTTTTATTTCAAGAGTACTCACAGGGCGTTATCAATACGAGCGTGAGAGCAACAATAACTATCTAGTATAAAATGATGGAAATGGTCTTGGAACTCCACTCCAGAACATTTCTTTATAATAAACGGTAAGAAAGGTTACCTATTTGTATATTAACAGTTATTTTTTATTAAATGAACCCGTGCGTTTTTCCACCAACCTGTCTGGTATTGTGTTATGGTTTACTATGAAGCATTTACTTCTCAAGTCTTTAATCAGAAAATTAAAGTAACGCTTGAGACGCACGTGTTTCTTTTCGTTACTATACTTTTTTTTAAACTTTAGACACAGACATACATACCTGCATAGTCATAGACTGTACCTGTTGCCTGTTAGGTACCCAGACTATACTGCGCACTAAACAAAGTCTCAAGTCTTTCCACAATCTGGCGAACCGCACTTTAGATGTCGACGCAAAGCGTTTGGTGCGCGGGTTTAGAATTTCCACCTGACATTGTTTACATATCTCTGTTCTTCTAGTTGTCCGATGTTAAAAGCGTGAAAACTGTATTAAATTATGCTATTCCAGAAGTGGAAATCGCTCTAGTGATCTTTGTCTCGGAAGTGAATTATTGTTACGTTATAAATGGGTTTCAATTATGTAGCAGATTTGCTCAAGGCTAAGATGTATTTCGACATCATGAAACGAAATTGTTGTTCCTAAACAATAACCATTAAAGGTAAAAACTTCATAAGAACATATTATATAGTGGGCCGTGTAACGTATAGCCTGCAAAAAAACATGTATATAAAGAGTGTAAGGACCCCAAGCAATGGTCTTAGAAACGTTGTTGGGCTCGTCAATATGAACCACTTTTATTACGGCGACAATGTGGGGAAATGAAAACAAAATTTTAATTATCATCTCCCGAGGCAATAATATGACTATTTTGTATGGAGACAAAAAACATTTTTGCCATTTCCCCGCATTGTTGCCATAGTAAAAGTTGTTCATATTGACGAACTCAACAACGTTTCATTCAGTCAGTATTACACTATACACATGATATGAGCCCTTCAAGTTAGCCCGGATACTGCGAAGTACTTGTATAAGTAACATTTTGCAATGTTATGTTAACTAGAAATGTTAGTAAAGAGCATTTTGAAAAAGGACATCCATTGATGGTGGAATTAATCCCTCAAACGGTTAGGATGATCTTTTTCTTAATATAATTTTGAGGATGAACTCTCGTGTGAAAACTCTGAAGTGAAAAAAATCTGTGTTTAAGTAAGTATATTTCGTTGCCTGAATTCATTTCAATTTACTCTTCCTGTCGCGCTATCCTCGGCGACACTCGTACTGAGCCGTTGGCACGTATGTCATCCGCATGACACCAAGTTGCCGCTTTACATTATATTTAAAATGTTTAGTAGCAACTGGACTGATTACAGCAAAACCGACCCTACTGTACGGCGCATTAAGGCTTTGATTCCTAAATAGATGAAGGAAACCTATTCTAAACGAGATCAATAACAATTATTATTGGAGTTGGAAACTTCAGAGGCTTGATGGTTAGGTATTGGCGTTTTCAATTACTTTATCGTTTCTTTGTGGTATATCATCGGAAATTAAATGTTTATTTTATTGACTTCTTTAGTTAAATAAAACTTTGTATCATTGTAAATAACTAGAACTGACTGTGCTTTATAACATAATACATTATGATGATAATGATATAAACGTGGATGGATATAGAAGGATCAATACATTACAACTCTTCACACTACAAATCTTTCTCATATTCTTAACTTTGCATATTTACGGACCCAAAATAATGTTATTACAAGGTATACAATGCCATAAGTCGTGGCTTAAATTAATATCCCAAGCTGAAATCAAAATTGGAAACAAGGTTTTATTTGGAATTTTTGTATTCGAATACTTTTTTAATTAAATCGGAAACCTGATGAGACTTCATGATTTTAGTTACTTCTTGCATCATACAACGATCTTTGCCAGATGAATTCATATTTACTTAAAATTTCTTATTACATTCGTTCCAAATAGCTTCTCGTTTTCCAAATAACCCCATGGTATTTCATTTTTAACACAATGAACAAGCGTTTGTTTTTTGACCACGATCCTGCCTGATGTTAAGCAGCGATGTGGGATGGATTTATTATTTGCCCGCGACTTGAAGGCTTCCAGACTATACTTCTCAGGAAACTTAGCCTCCGGCAAGTCATTCTACGTCCCGGCGGTTCGCTCTATGAAGATTGACGCAAACCATTTGGTTCGCGTAAATTGAATGTCCACCAGATAAGGAAGAGAACCTGATGTTTACTTACAGGGCGAAATCAAAAACACTTAATATTTGTACTTATCGACGTAATGAAATATGTTGGGTGGTATACCCAATTATATATTTTTGTAGATCCTGAGGTATTTGGAATTTTTTTTTTCCAAATACCTCAGGATCTACAAAAAAGATTTATCAATATTGTTACGATCATGCATAAAAAAATGTACCTACGCGTTGGCTTGAGAACCTCCTCTGTTCTTCGTCGGTTCATAAACAGTAGCATAACACAAAGCTTCATCATCATCATCAGCCACATGATGTCCACTGATGGACGAAGGCCTCCCCCAATGATCACTATGATCATTTGGGGGGAAATGCCACTAATCGCCACTCTTGGCAGGCGGGTTAGCGATCGCAGTGCTGGTGTGGTTTAACTCACAGAAAGCGCTGCAGCCCGTCCTCTAGAGTTCCCTCGGTTGCCTCTTACGACCCCTACGACGGGAAATGTTGGACTGAGCAAACATAAAGCTTGATGAAATGATATGAACTTTGACAGTTGAAAAGCAAAACTGAACATCCCCATAATATAATATAACTGAAGGTGGCAAGGTAGTTAATAATAGCACATATGCGGGCCTTTGAAGTACATATATGAAATATCTATTTGCATCTCTGTCAAACTCGGAAAATCTCATTTCAGACTTTCCTCGCACGTCGTCATATTTATTTTAGTAACGTTATGTTCGAGAGTTAAGAGATGTTTGCTTCGTAAATCCTGAATTACTGCACATATTGTAAAGTGTGGTAGTTACATCCGTTTTCATCGAAATAGATATTTTCAAGGGGTGCTTGTTCCGCAAATCTCGCAAACATAGTAGGTACAACGATAGTTTTATATGTGACCTAGTTTTCTGTTATAGAAATGGAATTCTACGAATTTCGCCAAATATTTTTACTTTATTTATTTTACTTTGAGGCTTTCGTTTTAACAGAAACGTCGTTAATTCCTTGTTCCTGTAAACCTGTCCTTTGAACAAGGTATCTGTTGGTCAACGTGACAAAATAGTATAAAACATTTTATGTGGAAAATGTACATATATTTTCCTGTGTGAATTAACTTTTAATTGCACCTGTTTGACGTTTTTATACTACAGTTTTTAAGGATCATCACGACGACTAAAAAGTTTAAAAAACGTCCGCTTTGACAAGTTTTTATAATGGATTGTAGCGAGATGAAGAATTATTCTAGAGGGACTCCTAGTTCTTTAAATACGTTAAAATCTTTTTGTCATCTTCTTTGCATCGTTCGGTGGTCGTCAATGAGCATTTACAACCACTTCCGACGGCAAAAAACATATCAAGGCATAATTTTAAACTTAATTCAATCAATTTATGCAAAAATTGAGAAGAAGATGCGAAAAAGCGCACCTGTGTTTATGCAATAAAGTATGAAATAAATAATATTTTTGATATATGTGGTCTTTGATGTGGTCTCTGCCTCTTGGGGCTCATGTATGCCCCTTTATCCTAATGTGAACAGCAAACCATTAAAGTTGAGGTTTCCTTAGAACTAAACCTCAATCAAAACACATGTCAAACACATAGCCTGCCTTTATACTCGTAATACATAATATGAAAATAGGTATAACCCAGCCGTTGTACATTGGTTTCAAGTACCGAGCAAAGGATTCGTGATAAATGATCAACGTAAATCGGTTGACCTGAACTAGTGTAGGTACTACACAAGCTTGTTTGGAGTCTGCAAAGCATTCACAGTCCGTTGGGGCTTTGAAATTTCTTCAGCTCTTAACCGAAATAAACGAACATTCAATTGCAGGAACTCGAGGGTCACATTTCCCTTCCTGAATTTATTTGAGCCGGCCATGGTCAATATCTATATTAAACTAGCTGTCTCGGCAAACATTTGTTTTACCACAGAAAGTAGCTTTTGTACCCCGAGTGTTGGATGAAATGCACCTTTTAAACCTTCCCTGGGCGAACCTTCCACGTGTAATTCAAGACCAAAAATAGCCAAATTCGTCCAGTCGTTCTCTAGTTTTAGCCAGACTAACGAACAGCGATTCATTTTTATATATAAGAGATAATAATAATTCTTTGTCAACAAGTATCTTGTACTTGTGTGAATTAATAATGCATTGGTGTGACGAAGCGCTCGCTGCCCCTCGGACACAATAGGTACCTACATAATTTCTTTCGGGCAGTGTTATGTTACAGATAGCCATAATAAAACTATTATTATCCGTGAAAGCTTTATGCAACGTCATGCGAGGTCAGTCATTGCATTAGCACGAAGACAGCAAGTACTTTCGTAATTCTGAAGAGTTTCTGGTTACTGCAGATGGTCTCTGCTTTCTTGAAGACCTCTTGATACCTTCTGGATTCCAGGGAATAAGAAGTTAACCTGCCCACTTAATTGAATACTCTCCTATTGCGCAGAAACCTAGGTAAGGCTTCTTTGATATTTCATTGGTGAATCACGTAATATTAATTACCTATTGATGCGCCACATCCATTACTGGACGGCAAAATACATTGTGATATGATTTAACGTAGACTTTCTTTCTTAATGTCAACTCGTGTCCCTTACAAAAAACAACAATAAGCAATAAGTTCCTTCGAGTAGGCGCGGCAATGTTGAGTGTAGGACGCCCTCAGGCAAGTGGACTGATGATTTCCGAAAGTTGCAAATTACAATGTTGTACCTATGTCCAACACTGAACGAAAATAGACTGATGATGATGAGTAAACTTCATTGTGATAGCACTGAAGGTAGCAGACTCGGGTCCCTTTTAAAAGGCAACAGTAATCAGTAACGAAGTTCCCTTGAGGAGGCGCGGTAATGTGATTAACTGACGCCGCTCTCCGCTGCTGACGGCACGTCTCAAAATATTCATCAAATTTCACATTTATCTCTTCACATTCAAGGCCATTGTTTCATCTAAAATTAAGTAATTACTTAGCAGCAATGGACATTTTTGACATGGAGTGGCTCTACTTTATTAGAACACGAAAATCTATTATTGTGGACTATTAACGTGGCGTATTA
Source organism: Conopomorpha cramerella (assembly GCA_012932125.1). Taxonomy (NCBI): domain Eukaryota; kingdom Metazoa; phylum Arthropoda; class Insecta; order Lepidoptera; family Gracillariidae; genus Conopomorpha; species Conopomorpha cramerella. The sequence goes on along the minus strand of SJJU01001951.1, from coordinate 7,636 downwards.
AATAATAGTGAGTATATTGGGTAAAGTGAAACCGTATTTCTATTGACCACGCCATGGCCCGTAAACAGCTGAACCGTTTGTTTGCTTTTATCAGGAGAAGACGAACAATGGGGAATTTTCTTGACGTTTTTCTGACAGAATTCCGGGGTAAGAATTGGCATTACTGTCATACTTTCCAAATAAAGTTTGGAATAAAGTACTGTCATACTTTCCAAATAAAGTTTAAAAATAAAGTATGACAGTTCTTAGCCAGAAAATCCGACAGAAAAACGTCAAATAATTCCCCATTGCGCGGAATATCTGTACAGATTCGAAATCAATATTCACAGTTGTGACAGGATCACAAATGCAATGTTATCATTGTTGCGTAAATAACCTGCACTAAATAGGGTCTCCACAAAGCTTCACTACACCAACCTGACCTCCTGGAAGCGTTAAGAACATTTCAACAGCTCTCCGGTTCCATCCGGCAGAATTCCATTCAAAAGCGATTCGATGTATGTCACATTTCTCACTCCTCTTTGAATTGTGTGACCGATCCAGCGTGTTTTCGACAGGCTATGAATGAATGAATGGACTATTCGTTGCACACTGTACATTTAAAAATAATGAAAAATGTATAATGATAATAGCAAGACAATGCATGCGGGCGATATATTTCGCAGAGCGACCTAATTCAGGTTATCTATCTGGAGAATGACCAATGGATATACCTGAATAGAACTTAAAGGCGTTTTTAATACAACACGATTATTATTATTATTTTTGTACAGAATGCGCAGTAGATAGTTGAATAGATCTCTGTATCTTGAATCGTATACACTATATAGGATTAAATCAGACTTCAGACAAAGAATAAAAAGTTTAAACATCAAATTTCGACCCCATAAAAATTGATATGTTAACCCAAAGAAATGTGGGATACTATGTATATGTCTTCAACTAACGCTTGATATAATATGTGCGTACATTTTCTATTCTTTCCAATTGCAAATTCAAGTATGAAAGAGACAGATATATATTTCAAACACTCCAAAACTTTATCCACGAGACGTTACTTTACTCTCGGTTCAAAACACAATAGTCTTTATTATAAACAATTTCTTCAACAAAAGACAATGTTTTGTTTGATGTGACTTTGACGAGTAAATTAGCGGTTACGTTCATTGAGTAATCAGGCGCTCTTTGTTCTGACGTCAGCTGCCACTGGCATTATTCGTAAAGTTTCTAATGAATTTTCTGTTCACAAAACGCACTTTCTGTTGACAAATTTTGAAATACTTTCATTGAATCGTCTGGTGAAACGCTTGCTCTCTGCCTGAAATATTGTTGATTAAAGGCGTGAATACATTTAATGTTCAATAAAATAAATATTTTAGAACAGAAATGTTCGTCAGTGTATACAATCCGTTCCCTGAGTTTAAGCAACTTGGGGCTCAACCATTGTATAGTTGATCACTTTGAAATCGTAATTTCTGTACAGGCACAAGAGCTATTTACATTTATATATATACCTGGTAATTGTCCAAACAAGGTAGAAGCTGTCGGATAGCTAGATAAACAACTAACATTTATATCGAAACCAGAGAGAATGTATGAATGTGGATGGTGTGAAAGAGTTAAAACCGTGACAAATGGAGTTCTCCTTACCCGGCTGGGAGGCAGGCTTGAAGTGTATACAGAGTGTAGAAGGAACCCTAACAATGGTCTTAGAAACGTTCTTAAGCTCGTCAATATGAACAACTTTTATTATGGCGACAATGTAGTCAAATGAAAAAAAGTATATGGTAACAGTTGAGCTTGCGTTCTGTACTCTACTAAGAGTATCAGCTATATTCTTTTGGTCATCGTAAAGAATAGGCAGACAAACTCAATCTACGAAATATGAAATACAGACACTACTTAGGTCCTCCCGCGCAAGCGGTTTGTGCAATATGGGTATGTAAATTCTGTTCAAATATAAAGCCTGTCTTTGTTTTCTCTGTTGAATTGTGCGACGAAGGCATCGCTACATTGAATCTCTGGCTTAAAAACATAATATACAAACAATTCTTCATTACGTACGTTATTTGATAATATCAGGTATCTACAGACATTATCCTCAAGGAAGACGAAAGTATAATCTCATAAAAAGTAAAGTAAATATTCCAATAAAGCTGAGTACAAAGTGTAGCTGATAGGTACTTAAATTCTTCTGGAATTTTTCCTCTAGAACGGGGAACAAAACGAGACTGCTAATCGTTTTGTTTAATCGTTTTTTCAAATGTGTACCGGCGGGCGTAAGTAGGTACTTTATTAACTAAATGAAGTAAGTACTTTCTAAAAGCTCCTACTTCTAGTCTAAAAGAATATGTTTGACTTGAAATATAAGAGAAGTCCGGTTCGCTTCCAGCAGATGGTGAACTTTTGTGTTACTGCTCTCACACGAGAAAGAGAGAAAGAACCCTCTCTTTCTATTCCGTTTTTTTTCTCTAGGTTTCTTATGACCAGGAGACAGACATAGGATATTTTTTATCCCGATCCTAAGGTACGCGACGCTGTATAGACGGTGTTTTAGTTTATATGAAATACTGAAACTACGCGGATAAAATCGCGGGGCGTCTATTAGGTAGGTATATACAATTGTATTTTTTAATGAAACGCGCACAAACATTATAACTCAATATTGCTCACCGGGTATATAGGCGCGAATATAATCAAAGACAAGCTCGAGCTTACCTTGTGTTATTTTATTCGACGTTTCGACACAGTTGCATGCGTCGTGCTCACGAGTGGCGGCTGCGACGTCGCAAAATAACAGAGGTAAGCTCGAGCTTGTCTTTGATTATATTCGCGCCTATATACCCGGTGAACAATATTTAGTTATATCCTTTTTTCAGACAAAGCATAAGTGTTCTGGGCTTAACTCCACTGACACGAGCACATAGAGAAATATAAGTGTGTATACTAAGCGTGCAGCTCTCTCTCTCCAAATCGATCAACAATAACTACTAAGTTGGTATTGAGCCAATTCTTCCCGAGGCTTGTGCCATTGTGCCGGCTAAAATTACTGGGAGCTTTCCCCTTATCATTTGTGATTTATGACTCGGCCCAATAAACTAATGTACAATGTTCAGACACGGTGACGTTCACACATTTAACTTTAAATTGAACTGACTGTGTGAGTGCTCCACGTACTAATGAAGACCAGTTTACGATGGTCGAGCGTAATTTTGAGTGTCAGATAGTGAAATAGTACATTTATTTTCCCAGTGATGATATTATGGTATCCGAATATTGTTATTACTGGTGTCTTCTAAGCGAGAAAAAAGAACTGGGAACAATGAACTCTGTCTGTCCTAGTTCGAATGTTCTATAAAAACTACTTTTTTCTTCGTGCAAATCATACAGGATGATCCAGAAATCCTTACCATTTTAAGCTGAAAGTTTACTATTTCTATAGACCATTGAGTGCATTTCATCAGTCAATGCCCAAGGTTGGAAAAAGAATCTCACTCATCATACACAGAGCACAATCAGCTGATCGAGTTTGTTACACACATCGCTCAGTTTCACTCGCGGGAAACTTAATTTTCCCAGTCTCCTGGGAATGAACTTTAATATTGTTATGTCCGCGCAACCTCGTTCAGGCTCTTAGGAACATGTACAAAGAATATAACTATTCAATTTGGTTATATCTTTCAGAAGTTATAATATTAATAATAATTTCATTTATACAGTTATGAGCGTACTTTCATACATTTCCGCTTTAAAATTTTTATGTTTCAAATTGGTTCAATGTAGGATTCTGGATTACTCATTAGATAAAACATGGGGAACAAACAATTTACCTATAATTCTTTAAATAAAAAATTGAGTCAAATCCAATATTTCAGTAAAACGGTTGAGTTACTGACCCGAAACATGTTATAAAAACATCTATCTGTCTTTATCACTCCTCGCGGGTTTGATTCCGTGAAATACTTAGATGTTTCAAAACATGTTTCCGGTCGGCGCGACGTGGTGTAACATGATATAAGCAGTTTCTCTGATCGACATTGATTACCTATCTACATCTATTATAACAGTAAGACACCTTTTTTTTAAAGCAGGTAACTCTGTTATGTTCCCCACCGATGACCGCTGGCGCAAAAATCGTATCAGAAATGAGACATAGAATATCATAACTGTATAGTCATGACTGTAGTCATAGGTTGATTCGGAAATTTGCAGTAAAACTAAACGTCCATTCGGTGAAACGTTCATCGGACTTGAATTAATTCGAACAAAACTATAAATTAATGACGTGAATTGACATTGCGAAACATGAATGGGATTCTAATATGGATTTCGTTATATTTTGCTGTTAAAGTGAAAGAACTAATAGTATGAGAAAAAATCAATGTAATCAAAGTTTTAATGTGAAATTTGTAGGTATTATATGAACATCAAAATAACTGTAAATAAGTGAACATGTGTAGGACGCCCTCAGGCAAGGTGGACTGATGATATGCGCAAGATGGCTGGCAGAAGCTGGATGCGAGAAGCTTTCGGCTTCGACAGATCACAGTGACGGGCAATTGGAGAGGCCTATGTCCAGCAGTGAACAAGTATGGGCTGATGATGATGATGAAGTGAACATGAACAAGTGTTTACAAAATAGCAACAGTTTTTAGTACTTTACATCATAGAGAGAATATGCTGTGTATAGATAATGCAAAAGGCGCAGATAAGGTATCTTAAATTCCCTGATAGATGTATCTAATGAAATATTCAGAAGTGACCCGTGCGCGCATTCTTAGAGCACGTTCCCACTACGTCACAAGATTGTTTTAAGTGTCTTATGCAGTGTAATATGTGGTAACTTTTACATCTCCGGTGGGCAAACATTACTCATTTTTTTTTAAACTTACATCATGCCTACCCCGCTATGGGATTTAAAAGGCGTGAAGTGTATTTTTTTTACATTTTAGAAAAACGTGTAAGTTAAAACGCTGAAGTTGCCATGTGTTATCATCCGCACTGATACATAAATTTAGATTTTTTGAAGAAATTTTTATTTTTCAAAAATTAAAAAAACACCTTAGTCAGTTGAGGATATCTGCTTCACAGTGGGGAATTCTCAGGGCCCTTGTTTCTCTTAGTTATGACAGATGGCGCTAGCTGTATAGGGGGGGGTATGACTATAAATGTCAATGAAATTACTTACTTCAAGTACTGCAATTATGGAAAGTGACAGTTATTTTTTTCTTGTGTTCATGTCACCAAAAGTGTCTGATGTTTAAATAACTTACCCAAATAATAAAAAAACTTACTAAAATTTTAACTGACAGAAGAACTAGGTGTTCTTCTGTCAGTCTAGCGACTTCTAGATAAGAATTTTTTAAAGTTTTATAATTCCCCTTTGAGTTGCAAGAATTCAACCCGAACAAAAATACATAATAATATATGGATATACCATAGATTGCAAGTTAAATAAAAACTTTTGAAAATAACAATGTTTCTTTACTTACTAATCGAAACTAACTAACCCGTAATTGTTTTGCAAATTAAAATGGATTTTTTTTAAATTTATTTAGTAAGAACAAGCGTTTGACCACCATCCTGCCTAATGTTAAGCAGCGATATGGTCTACGATGGAGCACACTTGTTCATTAGGTACCTATTCACCCGCGACTTGAAGACCTTCAGACTGTTGGTAGAAAGCAGAATATTAAGTTTTGATTTTTTTTTTATTTGTTTAAAAACAATGTCAAAGTGCTGTACCTTAAATTAAAATTACCTAAAATTTGGATATGGTCCTACCAAATTTACTTGTCTCTCAGATATCGAGTGAACATAATAAATACGATAGTTCGTCCTACGATAAATAAACCGTGCCAACATCGTGGAAACGCACCTTTATTCCCAGCGAGCGTCGTACGACACGGCTGCACTTGTCCATGGTCACTGCAGAGCGCACAATCGCCGAGGACTATCTTTTACGACTTCTGTTACAAAATTCATAATCTACATACTTGGGTGCATTGAAATGATAATATTTCACTCACGTTTTATTCAGTTCCTGAGAGAATATTGGGATATAATTACAAATTTCATTGAAATTCGTACAATAGTTTTGTCGTAAAATAGTAACAAATAAATAGAACTGCATACATGTATGTAGTACATGTATGCAGTTCTCGGAGTACAAAGATACTAAATAACCCGCGAATATTATTTGTTTATCTTATGTATAATACATACACTTTACATCTAATTACATAGTCTCCCTATGTATGCTTAGTGTATATAGGTCTTTAAAATGATACTCAAATAAGGTTTATATGTATGCATATAATAGCAGGGAAATACTGTTAATAATGTATATTGGCAAAACAACGTTTGCGGGGTCAGCTAGTTATATTACTACATCAAAATAGGCCGGTCTATTTGACCACGAAGAATGGGAGGTTTTCTGACAGGTGGCTTTCTTACAGTTCTACAAAATGTCAATAAATGGCACTAACTAGACAGGGTTTTCATTTCATATTTTCATTTTTTGTTGACAATTCTAAAACGAGTTTCTCCTTGAGATCATGTCTGATTAGCGCCATCTGTGAGATGTTTTGGAACTACTTTTGACATATTTGAAGCTATCAGAAAACCTCTCATTGGAATACTTTTTCCTACAAAGAGCACAGTGTACGTTACACTGAGGACAAAAAGACTACGCCGCCACCGGTGCCCGACGGTCAGTGGCAGGGCAGATCACGGTGGGATGTCCGTGGCTGCCCACGATGGATCGCACAAACCCCTTTGTATGCAGTACCTAATGCAGACAGGGTGGCTTGGGGCGGTCAACTCAAGCGCTTGAAGTATTTTTTTATCATAAGAACTTCGAGGTACACGCTTAGCAACACATTAAAGCTTACGTAGGCGATACTAAAGAGCATCATCATCATCAGACAATTTTTGTCCACTACTGGACATAGACAAGAGCATAATCAAACTTAAAAATAAATAAAAACACTTCACGCCTTTTATACCCAAAGCGGGGTAGGCAGAAGCACTTCCTATGCAAGTGCCCACGGTTTACCAAGCGTATTTAACTCAACGTGACAAGGGGTGAGCCCATCGCCGTTATAGGGTTCACACACCTTATGGTATGCGGGTTTCATCACGTTGTTGTCCTTCACTGTACGAGGGTTGCGTTGCGTGTATAGGCTCTGAAAAAGAGTCCCATTGGTACACGTCCAGTAGCCGGACTCGAACCCGCTACCTCCCGATTGCAAGTCAAGTATACGACCAACTGGACCACAGACGCTCTCTACTTAAATAGGTATGATATATGATGTGTAGTCCGCTTTAAATTGCGCTAAAATACGCTATAAATCATAAAATGTAACATTTAGAGCAGTTTTAATTTAAGTAATTTAGATATAATAGGTACTAATGAAATAAGTTTTAAGATCAGCCATCCCAGATTTTTTGTACCGTTTTTATCCCGAGAAAGTTTATCTTAAAAAGTGTTTCTTTGCTTCAAAAGCAGATCTTTTTCTTCGAAATTCTCTTACATAAAGTGAGTAGATTAAAATTAACTTGAATAAAACGATATTTTCCTTGAATATTACTACAGTTACGGTCGGTACGGTCCGGCCGGTGTCAGTTAAAACTG
>SJJU01001950.1:0-38145 GCA_012932125.1 Conopomorpha cramerella | reverse complement strand
AAGTGTATTTTTTTTATTATTATTTTTGTTATGTATGAAAATCTGTCAGAAACACGTCAAAGAAAATTCCCCATAAGCTGATCGCCAAGTTTGTAGGAAGAGGTGACATTTTTTTCGGTCTGAGATAGGGTTCCGTGGGGAAAGCTGATTTATATCATTGGCCGAATGACTCCCTCGAGTTTCGCCAAAACGTTCGTAATAGAACGTTGTATATATAAAAATCTCACGATTACCATTGAGTTTTAAAATCTCTAAATCCACCCTGCGCATTTTAAATGGGGAATTATTTGACAATCATCTGACAGCTTAAAATAGTTTCTTTTGTTGTTATGAGATGTCGCTAATATCGTGCGAGGGTTTCACAATGAATCGTTAGATAAACTTCTGTCTCGTGAATGTTCATTAAAATACGTATTTACGTTTTCGCAAAATGATACTGATAATAACCGATTATCATACAAAAATCGAAGTTGTATGGCTTGTTTGCATAGAACAGAGGTAGAACTTTTTAATTTAGTGCTAGTAGTGATAAGTGAAAGCCGTGGACCAGTAGTGCCATGTGCTTTAAAACAAAACAAACCGGCCAAGAGCGAGTCGGACTCGCCAATGAAGGGTTCCGTAGCAGCAGGTAGCTAACATAGTAATATACAAGTTTTGAAGTTCGTTGTAAGTTTGCCGCTCCGCTGTACCGCTCGACAATTCCCCGTAATTTTTAACGTACCTTGACATAAACGGTTAATAGTAAGACTGATTTGAAAACTTGCAGTCTCTGTATTACCATTGCAATGAGAGGTTTTCTGATAGCTTCAAATATGTCAAAAGTAGTTCCAAAACATCTCACAGATGGCGCTAATCAGACATGATCTTAAGGAGAAACTCATTTTAGAATTGTCCCTGTCTAGGTAGTGCCATCTATTGACATTTCTTAGAACTGTAATAAGCCACCTGTCAGAAAAGCTCCCATTGATAATGGTAATAGTCAGATGACTCACAATCCTTATTCGTCTCTCAGGTTTATCTACATTCATACTTATCAAATGGGTAAGAACCCATAAAGGCGCTAGTTTCGGTTGACCGAAAACGGCACGATTGGTTATTCGATCTTCACATTTGTCAGATTGCATCACTTTCATTGGTTCACATGGATAGGATGCGTGCGAAACGCCATCTGCGTTCAACTTCTCGTTTCTGCCTAATCAATCAAAGGGGCATGCGGGGAATTTTCTGAAACAACTGAATGAAACGGCATTCGACAACATTCACATTCTGCCGCTCTTCTATTTTGCTCAAATCATTATTCTAGGCACGAATACTACGGTCACGGTCGTGAATCATCCATCACAAAAGACCAGCCCACGTGAACCTGTGACGAATACCAGAGATTTTATTTGACAGCTCGCTCCACTTGTGTAACAGAATAACGAATTAGAAGTATATTTTTATAGGGCACGTAATATCAATTTTGTGAAGCTCGCCACCACAACCGAAACGATGACTTCTCGTCTCTTCTCCTGGTAATTTGCGCTTTTAGTGGAAATTATGAAACTGCACCATCCAACCACTCGGACCATCAGCATAGGCTTTCAATTTTATTCCAAACTAGTGAACGCCCCGCGATTTCATTCGCGTAGTTTCAGTATGATTGCTTCATACAAAACATAACACCTCTATATAGCGAGGCGTCCCACAGGGACCGGATGAAAAGTATCCTTTGTCCTTCTCCTGGTTCTAAGCTACGTCTCCACCAATTTTCAGCCAAATCACTTCAACCTGCTCTTGCGTTATAAATGGTGTAACTAACACGACTTTCTTTTATATATATAGATTGACGAGCATTTGACCACTTATGCCAGCCTCCCTAGCACAGCTTCTACAAGAAAGAAGTGACATAGGTATACCGCGCTGCGATTTGTTGAAACAAGCCGAGGCGCACGATGCGTGACATAATAGCCAATCAGAGTGCGTATTTAGTCTGTCGTGTCTCTCTTGACTCGCGTGCTAGGACTGCTGGTATTGTTGAAGCTATGACATGCTCTTCCTCTTTCTAAGACTAATTATTATCCTTGATACCCAGGCACTGTCTACTTTTGCGCACTGATGTGACGGATGTATCTCAATTATTACCACTACCCATTACAATGGTAATACTGAGGATTTGTTGGCTTTCGTTATACTTAGAAGCACAGTTTTCTTTGTAGCGGATATGTTCATTACTTGCCAGTTTACCTGTTACTATCGTTAATTCGTCACTACCCCGATAGGTCAATTTCTTAAAAATCTTTAACCCGTCATATTTATAACTAGTCACTTTGCCTGATTCGTCAATTCAGGATCATGTTCAATGTTTAACATTAGTAATATAGTTCGGCTACAACGATCTTACATTTTTCTATTTTATTTTTTATTTAAAAAAATGTTAGTTCATTTTATACCATCTTTAAGACGCAATAATGAAGCAAGATTTATTTTGCCAAAACTTGAATACGATACTTCGGAAAAAGTAACAAGGGAGCATACTTTATATTACTAAAAGATGATCCTGAATTAATTGCAATGAACAAATCGTCAAATAGTTCCTATCTAATGACCACGCTTCTTCACAGGTTTGGGTATGTACCAAAAACAACTAGACTCGCAATAAAAAACTGAAGATTAGAATAAAACGACACGCAAGAGTGAAAGAGTAAGAGAAAATAGTTTGTCCCTTCCAGCCAGGGTATATCTGGATCCAAACTGTCAAACTAGTAGTAAAAGTTTGGATCCAGGAATACATACATTTCCATACACGCGATTATGAGACCAGACTTACTAATTTGTTTTTTTTTCCTTTTCGTTTTACCTGAATATACATCGCAAGTAATTGTTGAGCATAACTGTACAACATAAAACAACAATCGTCGAAACAGGCGACGATTTAGGGATATTGACCGGTTTGAAGGGTTGAACATTTTGAAGAAATTAACGAATCGGGAATTTGACTAATTATATCGATAGTGACAAAGGCTGCAAATAATAAACTATTCTAGACACTCGGAGTTCTTCGCATTTGCCAACAAGATACCCCGAAAATCTTACAGAAAATTCCTTTTTGCAAAATTAAGTGGGATCTATGTTATACATACCTGGTAAAGGGTTAAAGTTGTAGCATGTGCATTTTTTAATATTCTGTCTTGTTGCATTTGTGGCCCCTTGACATTGTGCCTTTTAGCCATGCAACTTTTTCTCGCTGAAATTGTGTCTCCTTGAAACCAAATCCATTTGTCAAGCATCTCCACCACATAAATCCCATCAAACCCATGATCACACCCGATTCCAACTTAAATAATGTACTGCGCCGGCTGGTGTGATCATAGATTTGATGGGATAACCCGATAACCCTATAAAGGAACCATAATATATTAAAAGTCAAATTCTGAAGTTAATCCTAAGATAATATAATCAAACAACAATGTAAAGTCCTTAGACCATGTATTGCTGACAATCAACTAATGACTAAACAAAATAAACGCGATTGTAAACATATCCTTCAAGTATTGTACACATTATCTTCATATTAAAATTACCAAGTGAGATTTACAAAAATTAACAACTGCACACAGCAAGCATTATTTATTAAGTACCTGCTTGGAACTGGGTGTAAACTCACATAAAATTGGCTTGGACATTTTGACCTTATTTAATTCAAGTATGCTATAACAGAAACACCAACATTTCATGCAAAAATGTTGCCGTTTCGAGCATACCGAACAAACTAAGTATACTATGATTACTTGTGTTGTAAATCTCACTGAAAATCATTCAGTATCACTGTGTCCTATTGTTTGTCAACATGATTGATCTGCTCCTTGTGACGTCTGATGGCATCCTCGTGACGCTTGATCTGTTCCTCATGGAACTGAATCTCCTTGTTCAGGTGGCTCTTAAGGTTGCCCAACTGCTCCTTTTGCTGGAATTAGAAAAAAAATCACATTAACTACACACATCAAAAGTGTCTAGGGTTCAAGTATGTTTTAGAAGATTGCAATCAAGAATATATTTTACAAAAACTAAATTCATTCATAATTTATTCAAAATGTGGTGATAAGTCATTGATACAGGCATGGGGAATTAGGTAGGAGACAAATCCAGAAGATTAGATTTGATTTAAATAAATTAGATTTTTTAGAGCTAAAAATATTCTTCCCCTAGACGCTTTTGATGTGTGCATAATATCTCAGTATTTACAACATTACATACATATGTACATTCACTACAAGCCTGTCTCCTAGAGGGGTAGGCAGAGACTATAGATCTCCGTTTGCCTCGGTCCTGACATACCCCTTTCGCATCATCTACATGCACACATCTTTTCATACATGACCTCCAGTTACAAGTATTTTTCACGCCACCTTCCCGCCAGGACATCACCAATCTGGTTGATGTATGTCCTGGGGTGACCTCTACTCACCCGGCCCATTACATCACACATATAAATCTCTTTCTTCAATCAACTTTTGTTCTTTCTCTCCATATGCCCAAACCTTGCCCATTTCAAACTTGGTGTCTTCTTTCAAACTGCAACTTTCTCTAATCATACTATTCTTATCCTGTCATCAATGTCATGCTTTTTACAACAATAATAAGATTTAACAAAATAAAGGTGTGTTCCTTGAAGTTCTTAAATTACAAATAGGCACAGTTGGTCAAGCAAAAGTCATTTTAATAACACTTTTAGTGTAACTGAAATAGTACTACAGAAAAGATTTTATAATTTGATAAGAAAAAAAACCAGCTCTTAAATTTCAATCTTAGGAAAGTAAACCACTTTCATTACCAACCTTACAGAGATCTTACCAAGTAACATTTTATTACTTAACAAAAAGATAAAAAAAGTACCTCAAGGGTAACCAAGTGTGCTCCATTGTAGACCACATCGCTGCGTAACATCAGGCAGGATGGTGTTCATTGTGTTAAAAAAAATAGCCAAAACACACCACCTACAACCTTAGCATTGCATTTACTGGACAAGAACTTATTTACAACCCTCATCCAACAGTGGAAGTCATGTGCCTGATGATGAGGACCTAAATCTGTTGTTGTAGGTACATTACTTTTTCTTGAAGTATTTTCAAAGTCCAGATAAAGAAATACCTTCTTGTAGAAGTACTCGTCCTCGCGTGCAGCCTCCATCTTGCCAAAGGTGCCACCAGCCTCGCGGATAGAGCCACCGCCACCACCACCCTTGCCAGCTCCAGATCCAGGTTCACCAGAGTACATCCTGAAATTTAACAAGGGAAAACATTAATTAAGTAAATTATAATGCTTGCATTTCAGAAAAAATAATTATATCTATTATGCTAAATCTGTATGTCACATAGTAACTATATTGACATTGAGAAAGAAGAGAAAAGAGAACATTTGATTACAAAGTGGCTACACAGTCTTGATCAAAACTACAATATCTAGTAACAAAACAATGGTTAATTTAATCAATCAGACATTACACATGATGGCTGTATTGTATAGGTCTCTTATCTGAAAAATCAACACAATCACTTGCTTCCATTTCCAGACTTTTTGTCTAAGAATCATGTTGACACTTTAACCTTTAGCTTACCCACTTTGTGCCCCTTCATCTGCCAGAACTCAATCATATTTACTATATTGTGTGGGACAGATACTGGACAAGGCAAAGTGCATTTTTTTCAAATATGTATTTGATTCTGATGGATTGAATTCCGTTTTCAGTCCCATTACACATTGATGAGCCATTATTTAGGTACTCACCTACTTGGGAAACGTAAAACTGTACGTAATAATTAATTAGGTACTGTACCAAAGTGCCATAAACAACTGGGGAAAAATAACTATACCATGTGTATTCAAATAGGCCTACTAGAATCTTTGTTTTTTTGTCTTGTCCTTTGAACTGAAGCAATAAATTGTTGGTCTATTATTAAACATTATGATCTCACTTAAATTATTTACTGCGCGATTAATAGCGGTATTTTTATAACATTATTTGGCATATAACCTCGTGATTGCGTAATCTATAGTCACCGGCAAAACGGTGACCAAACGCGATTGCTTACCTCGAGTTGAAGATAGCCGGAAGAATACGATTTTTACTTCTCAGAATTAAACTCATTTTTAGTACAAATTGATTAGAAACTTTATAAACTGCCTGTTCGAAAGTTATAAAATGGAATTGGGAAATCGAACTGTTCAAGTGTTCAATACAAAATTATGACAATGACAGCAATGACATTGATGACAGCACAATGACACAGCATTCGACGCCATATTGTTGATCGTTTGTATTCCATCAATTCACATTTTCAATAAAATTACGTACGGTAAATACCGGTAGTTTTAAAAAAATATTGACTTGGATTTTTTCGTATGATAGATATTCGTATGGTCTTCTATGCTCTTATTATCTTCTTTCTTGCTTCAGCTAACTTTCGTACTTACATGCAGATGTCTGCAAGCTCGAAAACTAGAGCATGTTAATAGTAAGTTGTATTGATTGTTATAAACTGTTATTTAGTAAACAAAAACAAAAAGAACGCATATAGTGTCGATCGATGTTTGCGGAATTGAGACAGCGTGCGGCAATAAGCTCACAGTGAGGGATATGATGGATTATACGTATCCAACCAAACGCGGGAATTTTTAAATGTCCCAAATTTAGATAGGTTGGGATCCCAATATCAACAATCAGTATCAAAAGTCAGTTCAGTAACTTTACTAATATTCGTTCTAGCTAAATATTTCCAATTATGTAGGTAATGAAATAAATATGTCCATACCTACATACTTTTTAGAAGACTTGTTAGATTACCTAAATAAACTGGAAGAAAAAATAAATAAGTGCAGAGCCCTAACAGGGTTCAAGTTGGACCATCCCTTACATCCTTACCATCATAAATGTACACATGGAAGCACAATTAATGAATATAAATATGAATACAGTTGATTTAACAAATAACCCAATAAAATAGCATGCTATTGAGATACATCACAAGATAGGAAGAGATACTTACATCATGTCTTGTTTCTTAATCCATAAAATATGTTTCAGTTTTTGTTCAGCAATTATCTTATTAAGTTCAGCAGTTTCCCTCATTGCTCTCATTACTTGACGTTCCTCTTTCAAAGACTCCAACCGCATGTGCTTTTGGTATGTGGTAAATCTGAAATTACACCATGAATGAATGCTGAAATATTGCCATATTAATACATACCCTGAAAGGCCTGACACATTTTTTTTTAAATGCATGTTTTATAAAATATACAAACATAACAATAATCAAATAACAAATTTTCTGTTTTTTTTATTTGTTGTGTAGTGGTTTATAACTTCACTTTTTTATTTCAGTTGATCTGTTTTGGGCTCAAATGAAAGTTTAGTACCAATGAGCCTACTTAAGTTAAGAGCACATAAGGTACCTCACACACACATACCATACCAACACACATTTATTTTTTAATTTCATATTTACATGGGTACTTATCAAATCAACTGGAAATACTGTGGGGCCCCTCTATTTACCTCATAAAATCATGCAATTCCTTCTGCAATGGATTTTGGAAAGTGGGGGTTTCTTGAATACTTGGTTCTGTCATAGAGGACACATTTTTCTTTTCATATTGAGGTGCTTCTGGCCCTCCTGAAACTTGTAAAGGAGCATCATCGTCCTCATCAGAAGCCTGCTCTGATATAGACGAAGATTGGTCTATTTCTTGGGGGGTCATGTTCTCTGGTTGTTCATCAGACTCAACTTGAGATGTTGATGGCCTGGGCATGTCGGGTTCCACAATAAATGTTGGATGATCCCTAGAATTTTTGATTTAAGCTGTCAAGTTTGTAAATAAATAAAATATATTACATGCATGGCCTATCCTTATAGAATGAAAAGCGAAATAAAGGATCAATGCCTTCTCTACACATAGTGTAGTGTAAAAGGACCCCAAGAAATGGTCTTACAAAATATGTTATTGGGCTCATCAAAATAAACAAATTTTACTATGGCGAAAATGAGAGGAAAATTTGTATCTAAGGTCTACTATAGATGAAACTAAATCTACTGTTGTTTCTTTGTAGGCTATAAATTCAAATATAAAATGTACAAAACAATGTCAATTTATGTGCCTATTTGAAAGAAAGGTCCGGGGGTAAGGTTAGGGAAAGAACTTACTCATCTAGAGGTTCAGCTTTAACTTCTACATTGGTAGTAATAGTAGAATCACTAGGAGGTAAGTTTTCCACTTTCAGCACACCGTTTTCTACTAAATCCAATATCTGACAGACCTCCATTGACTGCTTAGTGTAACTCTGCACCATTGCACCATGAATGAATATCTCTTCACGTGCAATCCTTTTCATGTTTTGCCATTGAGTTTTAACTTTCTTGATATTACTGCAAGCAAACTTGTCACCATACCTAAGTGTAAGTTCAGTAAGTATCTGATTCCATGCAATTTCTTTCTCTTCACACCAGTTAGAGCCCGTATTTGCTTTTGGCACAACGACATTTTTCCGTTGTTTAATTAATTCAAGAAGGTATTGTTTTTCCATAGGCGACCAATTTGGCGTTCTAGCCCTACGAACGTTTGATTGGCGTCGTGATATTTTTCCCATATTGTTTGAAACTTTTTTCTTGCAGTTATTAAGTTTTTTCACGCCTTTATTAGGAGTATTATTATTAACCGAAAGGTCGAGGGCTTGTATTATTGGATCAGACATGTTAAAAACAAATGAAATTCAAAATTAGGTGAAAGATATTCGACTACTACGAGTCTACGACCGTTTTTTGTACCTACTTTGATTGAATGAAGTGAAAAGAAAAGAGAGCGGAAGTAGAGGTAGTATCTTGCGCTGTGAATTACTTATTGGTTCTAGGTAAGTATTTATCGTGACTTGGCTACTACCAAATACTTAAACTAACTATTTAATTCATTTTAAGATTTTCGTAATGTCAGTATTCGCCGAGAATAGATATATTACGTTATTAAGAGCTACATGACTACCTACTTAACTTTCAATTTCAATGAACTCTTACAATCTTAGCATACGAATACTTATTATTTTAGTAAGAGGTAAATAAATAGGAGTACTTATATACTTTGCTAAGTATACAAGGATCGTAATAAGATGATACAGTAGGTACAGTCACAGGGACCAAGGTTGGTATACTACCGGATTTAAAAAAACAATAACTAAACTCTGTCAAACTCTATGACAATGTTGATTATAGCCATTTTACGTCGGAAGTGTGGTTTAAGATCTGGCTGTCCTTTTTCTTTTCCTAACCTAACACCACCTTTTAATACGTCTGTAGGACAAAATTTCGCACAATCGAATTGCACCTTGTCAAATGTAGATTTGCATACCTGCTTGTTTTATATTAGTTTTGTTTAATATTTCTTTAGATAGGTACCTAGGAAGGTAGAATTTATCTTAACTAACTACTCCTACTACTGTTGATGTTCTATACCTACCTATGTCTCCATGTTACGCTTTGGCCGCCTTTAATGTAGGTAGG
This sequence comes from Conopomorpha cramerella, assembly GCA_012932125.1. Taxonomy (NCBI): domain Eukaryota; kingdom Metazoa; phylum Arthropoda; class Insecta; order Lepidoptera; family Gracillariidae; genus Conopomorpha; species Conopomorpha cramerella. The sequence continues at coordinate 28,618 of SJJU01001950.1, read as the reverse complement.
TATAGGTAGGTATCTAGTAGACTTGGACAGACGCCCAAGTTAGGTAAGTAAGGCCCTACACTACCGTAGTCCAATTCTTCGTAGGGGCCCGAAACTACAGGGCGAAAGACTACCTACACTAAACCTGGCTATAGAACGAATAGAGAGAGACTTACTTAGGTACCTAACTATCTAAAAAATAAACTCTCGTTTCACGCAGTTAGATGGTAATCTATCTTTTACCTGAGGGCCAAGTCTGCTACACACTCGTAGTTTCATCGCTCTGTCATCTTAGCGGCAAACGATGTGCATTGCTAATTTCGTTACCTACTTTTGTTTTACTGTCGTCAATGGTAAAACAGCGAAGCACATCATTTGTCGTTACGATGCAGAGCGTTGCAACTACGAGTATGTACCGCTGCTATCCGTTCACAATAAGCAAGTCCGCTCTCGCCCGTGGCTCTCGTGTCACCCCCGTGCTACCTTGCGACTCGTGCGCTCGAGGCAGCGCAGTGTCCTGCTTATACACTACATCTCTTCCTTATTGTACTGTACTAATTAATAAAACAACATATTAATCAACTTCGTAATTATAATTCACTTTTATGATCCCGAAGCACACACACGCACATCATTTAGGCAGAGACCCACTCCGATCTAGGTTCTCGATAACACCTTTTAGGACCTAGCTGGGATGCCGTAGTCCAATTCTTTCATAACCTTATACTTAAGTAGGTACTTACAAATTACGTTCGATTATAAGACAAACGCACTTACATACGTAATGGCAATGCCAACAATAAAAAAAAACAATGTGAAAAAAAAAGAAAAGTACCTAATTAATAAAGAGCGACTCTATTCATTCTTCAATTAGTCGAGGTATATTTTCTAACCAGTTGAAAGCCGTGAGCCGCTGCGGTCGCACGCAGTCAGACGGGAAGCCTTGTTGTGTACCATTGAGACATACAATATAACACTTTGGCCTAATTCTATACTAAGTTACCTATTTATTTCGTTAGTTGTGAACAAAGTTTGCTGAGGAAGACAACCATTAGTGACAATTTTGTTGGTGAGTTTTACGAAATTGTTTCATAAAAGAAATGGAATAGAGCGTTTGACGTTCAGCCGTTTTTATGAATTAAAAAGTTCTCTTATAAAACTAAAATTCAATGCGTGCTATTTTAATTTAAAAAAAATAGTTACTCAATAAATTTTTGTCATTCTGTGTCGCCGTTACTCCACCGAGAACCACTACAATTTACTAATATCTATAGGATACCCGGACATAAATCCTTAGTGCAATGTAAATAATAACTAGTTTTCTTTAACACAGTGCGTAGACTGGCGTAGCATTCAGGCTTTGCTGGTGTATCGTGTTACCCCACAGAATACAGTATAATGTCACTGTGCTGTGTTAGGTCTGATCTGAATATAGGCACATGAACACAGCGAAAGCTTTGTAGAGAGTTTATCTTGTGGATAATAAATACCTAGGAATATACATAATCTATAACTATATGACTAGGTACTAGTGGCGTATGCTAGGAGGTAAGCCGTTAGTGAAAAATAGGCACTTAACCAATGCTTATTTAGATCTTATATTTGTCTTACTTATTTGAGCTATAATAAGTCCCTACGCTACTTAATTTCCTTGAAAATATTTGTTAATGTGCCTGGCATAGGCTTGTCTTGTTCTACCGGCTTACCCCCTAGCTTCGCCACTACTAGGTACCTATATAACCTAGCCGTGGTATAGATAAATTTAGAACAGCGCTAGTACTTAGTACACTGTTAGTAAAGGTTTTAAAAACTGATCAAAACCTCATTTACAATGGTCATTATGGTAAAGTGTTATTAAACTATAAGACATACGAAGGTCTGTTCTTAGGAACCATTTCGTCGATTTTAGTAGCAAAAAAAATAACCTGTCATATATTTAAAAAATAACCTGTACTCAGCTCGGGAATCGAACTCGGTTGTTTTGAAAAAGCTGACACTTTTGTTTAGAGATCAATGAAACGTGATGTCTAAGACATTAAACTGTTTTTGTGCTGGTTTTATTAAAAAAACTAGCTGTACCGCGCGGTGTTACTCGCATTTTTTCGTTCCCGTGGGAATTTGGGGATAATATTAATAATGAATGAATGAATGAATATACTCTTTATTGCACACTGTACATTACAAAATGTAAAACTAACAATGGTAAGATTGCAAATGGCGACCTTATCGCTCAGAGCGATTTCTTCCAGGTAACCTAATTCATAATGTAATGTAATAATGTTATATGTATAGCCTAAAGCCTTCCTCGATAAATGATCTATTCAATACAAAAAGTTTAGCGCGTTCAAAGAAACAAACTCTTCAACTTTATAATATTAGTATAGATGAGCTGATCAAAAAGTACGCTAAGTAGAGACAAACTCATACAAATAATACAAGTCAACTACTTATTCAACGTTTTAACTTTTGAAGAATAAGACGGTAGTTATAAAAGTGACCGATTACTCGTATTTGTAAGGATACCATTAGTCATAGAGAAGTAGAAACCTTATAAGAACACAATGGGAATAAGTAAACTAGGTTGAGTTCCCATAGGTGATTAACATTAGGTATAAAAGATTTTACCATAGCCATTATTTTTACCCCAAGTTTTATTAATTTAAGTTTCGTCGAAAACGTTCAGGACTTTTTGCGTGAAAGTTAAGAAACATACACACTCACTTTTCACATTTTATAACCAGGTTTCTAATTTAGGCCATTCATAACGCAAACAGCATTTCGACACAATATATTGTGCGGGTAATGTTGAGCAATACGTGGGTAACAGACTTAATTACTGTTAGATAGAAGCTAAGGGCTGCTATCTACTTATAAGTTATCGTAAACTTATATTTAAATACCAATAATTTAATATAGGTAATGTTATTTATAACTAACAGGCCAGCACGGAGTTACTTAAAAGTATCTATTCCAAATCTACATTATCTCCACAAAATTCCAAAGTCCCTTCAAAGTGGGATTACCGGAACCCAATATTTTTTTACGATTAAAAATCAGTGCAATGATGTGTTATAAAACACTCTGACTCTCGCAATATTAGCCTCCATCATCAGCCCATACTTGTCCACTGCTGGACATAGGCCTCTCCAATTGCACGCCACTGTGATCTGTTTTCGGCTTCTCGCATCCAGCTTCTGCAGCATTAATCCACTTCATCATCATCATCATCACTGAAATATTATGTTGGGATTCGAACCCAAGAGTCTCTTGTCGTTGTCAAGTGCTTAACTATATCTTAATATGTATATAAAAATCCAGTGTCATGATGTTTGTTCCCAATGAACTCTTCACCAAGGCTACCGATATTCACAAAAGTTGGCATTTATATGTAATTTCGTTCAATTTGAGAGATAGGATAGTTTATATTTCTCTATTTAAAAAAGTGTAATCCACTGCTGGATCCAGGCCCTGGAGGTTATGACAGGACAACGTCTGTCGGGTCCACTATATGTATATATACTTTTACTATAATATTATCTAGAGCAGAATTATCCTTATAAGTAAAGCACGGGTAGCCGGCTCACTGAATAGTGAGCCGGATACAGAAGACCACACTGATCAATAAGCAGTATAAAACGAAGTTGCTTCCCGCTGTCTGTCCCTATGTATGCTTAAATGTTCAAAACTACGCAATAAATTTTAATGTGATTTTTTTTATAGGTTTTGTGATTTCAGAGGAATTATTGGAAGTAAATGACATTGGAATACGACCCGGTGTGGGAATAGAATCGCGGTCCTTTTGGTCTTAGTGAAACTTAACCGATGTTTTCCTAAATTAAAATTAAGGTTAGATGCGATTTTTTCAGATAGTTCATATACTGGTGCGTGGCTAGTTTTAGTTACTGAAATAACTCTTATAATTTTATTTTTAAAATTAGCATATCTACATAACATACCTAGTTATCGTTTAATAACAAGTTAACTGAAATTTCTTTGAAATCAAAACTAAATGCAGGACAATTCTAAAGATTAACCGAATTGGGTTTTCAGTATTGTCAATATTTATACAAAACTAGTCGCGTTTCGTATAATGCGAAAGATAACGTTTTAACACATTCGAGGACACTTAAATTGCGACAGTAGATGGCAGTGGCGTGCACACCATATAGGCAAAAAGACACTGCCTACCTTAGTATTTTCGCTATCGGATCTACTAATAGAGTTATTGCTAGATCTTTTTTTGTTGTACTCACGACACAGGCTAACAAAGGTCCTGTGTTTTGTGGGTGAGTGGATATGTCGGTACCTATGTTTCGTAAAGACAAGTTACCTATACATAGGTGTCAATTCTTGGGGATTACTGCCTATCTTGTCGTAAAAGATAGTGCACGCCACTGGTAGATGGCTTATTGTTATCACATCGACGGGCAGGATGTGTCACCGAGAGGGTTAAACAATACGTTTTATTAGACGAATATAAAGTTCATCGAGTATTATAAATTCGGTCAAGGAATTATTGTCATCAAGTTACACGCCACCTTGAAGTGGGAAACAGGATCATGTTCATCACTCACAGTGTTAAGAATATTATTTATTGCACTTACTACCTTGACTACGTGTGTAGTGGCTGGGTATGTTAGTGTTGTTTTTTTTTTTTTTTTTTAAACAGTGATCAAGCGTTTGACCACCATCTTGCCTGATATTAAGCGATGTGGTCTACGATGGAGCACACCAGTGGCGTGCACACCTTATAGGCAAAAGACACTGCCTACCTTAGTATTTTGGCTACCCGACCTAATAATAGAGTTGTTGCTAGATATATTTTTGTTGTACTCACGAAATATACTATTATATCCTGTGTTTTGTGGGTGAGTAGATATGTAGGTGTCTATATTTCGTAAAGACAAGTTACCTATACATAGGTGTCAATCCTTGGGGATTACTGCCTACCTTGTCGTAAAAGCCGGTGCACGCCACTGGAGCACACGTGTTCATAAGGTACAAGACTAAATAAAGTCAGCGAGAACAGATATTCCTTTATGTAAGTTGCCTACATAATAGAGTTCAAAATTCTTTATTTAAGATAACGATAAAGTCGCTACCGCAAACAATAAAAATGTGTTAGTTTAACCTAATTGTAGATAGTTCTCTAACGTGGCATTACCCCCAGTACCTTATTTTGCAGCTTAGGTGATCAATAGGGCATAGCAATCAAATTAATGGGGAATTTTCTTTAACATTTTTCCGACAGATTTTCGGACTAAATACTTTCATTACTGTCAATCTTTGTTTGGAAAGTATGACAGTAATGACAGTTCTAAGCAAAGAATATTGTACCCATTGTCCCGTAGCGGATTTTGAGCAGAAAGCACATATGTAAATAAGTTTTAAGAAATCTATGGTAGTAAATCTAATTTCCCTACGTTTAAAAATAAAATATTATGTTGAAGGTAAGATTATGTAAAGGCATTGGAACAGATCTTCATGTCTTTAGGAATAACGAACTTTAGTAGTTGTTTTAATAGGATCCTCGTAGACCCTTACATGCTTTACATATTACTTTAGATAGCTGAAGCTGAAGAATTTGTATGCGTATGGTTGTTTGTCGGTGTACAGGCTAAGAATATGGTGTCTACCACCTTAAGGTTGAAATTCGTATAAAGGTCATTAGACATTAAGGTTCACTTGTTACACTAAAACAAATAATTCATATTGATGTCTTATTGACACAGGAAGTGTTACGCTACGATGCCAGAGTGTAGTAGACTTAGGTCCCAAGTCATATGAGTTTGATATCAGATAATCTCTTGACTGATTCTGAATATTATCACACAATCCCTAATTCCAGAGCGTATGTGGTCCAGTTGGTCGGATACTTGACTTGCAACCAGGAGGGTCGCGGGTTCGAGTCCGGTTACTGGACGTGTACCAATGGGACTCTTTTTCAGAGCCTTTGTACGCAACGTAAAGCTCGTACGGCGAAGAACAACATCGTGATGAAACCCGCACACCATACCTCTAAAATGTGTGAACCCTATAACGGCAATGGGCTCACCCCCTGTCACGTTGGGTTAAATACGCTTGGTGAACCGTGGGCATTTATTTATTTATATTTGCTTAACGAGTGCCACTGCCTACTCCGTTTTGTGAGTAAAAGGAGTGAACTGTATTTGTAATCCCTATTTCCATTTCAGTGGCACCACAACTGCCAGAATGTCGGACCAGACGATGAAGGTACCGACACGCAACCTTCTGACCGGAGCGGTGGTGAGCTGGATGGACGACGACCCAGTGGAGATGAACGAGGCGCCCGGCAACCTCACCCTGGCGTGGAAGGACCTATGTGTGTACCGCCGGAAGAAACATCAGACCAGCATGTGGAGTACGCCCACTTATGAAGAGGTGAAGGTGTTACATGGAGGTTTGTTGAGTTTTTTTTTTTTTGTTGAATTTGCTATGTGGAGTTTTTAGTGACAGCTCTTCGTGCCTAGTTTTGGCATGAATGTAAGATTTACCTTAATAGGGGTAAAGTCAGAAGGAAGAAGCCAGATGACGATTTTTTTGACCTATTAGGAGTCTAGGTAATTATTTATTTACATAAATAAATTAATAATTACAAAAACACAAATAATTACATATAGCAAAAATAATAGAACAAAACTTCAACTTTTTCGTTAACAACTTTAACGTTCTGTTATTATTTTTATAAAAGTACTTACTAGGGTAAAAAGTATATTTCTAATTGGAAATTATTAAAGAAATAAATAAGCATAATAATTACTTAAAACGATTAGTTCAATACAGATATAAGCATTTAAATGTGCAAGCTACAGGTTTCCGCGCAAACCAAAACAGCTAATACCTATAAGTTCGACATAACATAGGTAGAAATAAACAAAAAATCAAAAATAGAAAAAAGCTTTAAAAACGCTCCATCTGACCTATGAGAGACTATAAAAAAAACTGGATCCACCGATACCGTAACTCGATTGCAACATTAATCTTTATTAGTACAGGAACCGGTGACTCGAGGGCCGAATTTTGAATATTTTAGATCCCAAGGAGAGAGTCCCATTGGTGGACATTGTACTGATCTGACCAACGAGAGGTTTTTGGGGTTTACTTTGAATAATTGCTTTAGTAAATAATGTATACGCCCTAATAAATTTATGTAGCTATATTTTATTCTCAGAACTTTCAGTAGTATTTCGTCGATTGCATTTGAAACTTATTTATTCGTATTTATTTATTACGTGCAAACTGTTTTTCCAATGGGCGAACGGTACCGAAATTATCACACTAAGCACCCGATGTGCACCATTTTAATTACCTACCTAGTTGTAGGTTTCAATAACACTAAAGATACTTCCGAAATTCTTTAACGGAAAGACTTAGAGGCAGTACTCTCTCTCACTATGACTTTAATAGATATATTTGTGGTGAAAATACAATTTCAATATAGGTATTTTATAACTAGTTGGCCCGGCAAACATTTGTTTTGCCATAGGAAGTCGCCTTTGTACCCCGTGTATTGGATGAAATACACCTTTTAAACTTCCCTGGACTTCCACGTGTAATTCAAGACCAACATTAGCCAAATCTGTCCAGCCGTTCTCGAGTTTTAGCGAGACTAAGGAACATCAATTCATTTTTATATATTTACTAGCTGTCCCCGGCAAACATTTGTCTTGCCGTAGGAAGTCGCGTTTGTACCGCGTGTGTTAGAAGAAATACACCTTTTAAACCTTCCCAGCACTTCCACGTGTGATTCAAGACCAAAATTAGCCAAATTGGTCCAGCTGTTCTCGAGTTTTAGCGAGACTAACAAACAGCAATTCATTTTTATATAATAGAAGATAGAAGATGTATGATGATACTCTTTTATCCCGAGTTTAACTAAACATGTCACAATTTAAAATCATATTTAAGTTTCTAAACTTATAATTTCATGCCTCGTCGAAGGTACTAAAAAGGTTGGATTTCCTTAGAATTAATGATCAGGGAACTGGTTTCTCTTTTGGAGATTTTAAAATATTTCCACTGATACGAATGTCGCCGTCTTTTCTATTGACTTTCATGTGAATACACGCTTTGAGTTTTAAAACATGTTACAAGATATCGTTGTACAAATGTACATTGAAATTATACCTAAGTTCTTTAAAACAACTTGATCCGGTGTCGTACAATGGCTTCTCTATGTTGTATCTGTTACGTATGTACACACATAAAAAGTATCTAGGGATCAAGTACATTTTAGAAGATTGCAATCAAGAATATATTTTACAAAAACTGAATTCATTCATAATTTATTTAAAATGTGGTGATAAGTCATGGAGCATACAGGCATGGAGAATTAGGTAGGAGACCAATCCAGAAGATTAGATTTGATTTAAATAAATTAGATTTTTTTTAGAGCTAAACATGTTCTTGATCCCTAGACACTTTTGATGTGTGTAGATGGATTAAAGGACGACTGAGCCTTGTTGGTATAGGATCTAAATAAATGTAATGCCGCGAAATCATTTTGCCTTACACTTTTTACAAACTCCAGTTTTTTTCTCTGTACTTCGCTTATAAATAATATTGTATTCGTCCATTATGGATTATGTATGTATGTAAAAGATATATGGTCACCATATAGACGCCGCATTAGCTCAGGTTAACATGACCAATTCCCAAGATAGGAATGTAGAGAATGGGGGGAGGCCTTTGCTCAGCAATGGGATACAGATGAGGCGAAATAAAAAAATTAAAAAAACATGAAATTCGTATTTGTACAGTGTAATAAAAAATATACTTCACGTCTTTTATTCCCAAAGCGGGGTAGGCAGAGGGACTTTCTAAACAAACAACCAACCAATCGTGCTTAACCCAACGTGACAGGGCTGAGCCCATCACCGGATAGTACAATAAAGTTTTAAAAATTTAATTAAAACTGTTTCTAAAGGTGCAATTTTCTGCAATAGACGACATATTCATACTGATTAGGCACTTTACATAATTGATTCTACGTTTGTTCGTAATTAGATCATTTACCTTTTTACCATTTAAAACGTACCTACGACATTAGACTTGTTTCTTTATTAATTTCACTTTTAATAATTACTCTTATCATCCACAGTGAATGGCGTTGTGACGTCAGGAAACCTGGTCGCACTAATGGGTTCTAGGTAAGTTCGTTATTTATAATATTACCAATTACATTATTATCTAGTTAATAAAAACGTTAAAAATCAATCGAAAGTAATTAGATACTGTAATGATATTACCTAAATATAGATTAATAATGCCAAAATGACGATAAAACGACTAACTTCAATTAGGACATAAGCTATACTCGTATTTTATCCCGAAACTGAGAGTCCGAAATTATATTGAATGTATATTGACATACGTACATAATACGTCATCATCATCAGCCCATTCTTGTCCACTGCTTGACATAGGCCTCTCCAATAATACATGATATAATGAATAGTATCGTTTTATTGATTCAAGAGATGGTTTTGACTTCTGGGATAGTCTCTAGATCAGAATAATAAACATTTCAAATACTTTAACACCGAGTATTACCTATCGCGTTGCGTTTCAATATGGTACAGTCACCATAGCTTTTATCTTACCTTCTTTGTAAGCGTGCATCATACAATAGTTTTAAAAGATAAGTTTAGCAACTGTACCTACATGTACACCTTCCATCACCAGTGGAGCCGGCAAGACCACCCTCCTAGCCGCCATCAGCCGGCGCGACAAGAGCGCGATGACAGGTTACCTGACGCTGAACGGCCGTCTCGCTGGCGCCGACCTGATCTCCAGGATCTCTGGCTTCGTGCCGCAGGAGGACCTGGCTATTGAAGACTTGACTGTCAAGGAACATATGGAGTTTATGGTGAGGGTTATACCTATGTTGGAATTCTATTTTTTCTTCTAGTAGTGTTTCGCCTGGATACTTATCAGATATTCAGTATTTATTTATTGCGTAAGTCTTACATCTCGTCAATAAATTTAGCCAATTAACCAAAAAATAACAAAATAATCGACAATTCAAATTTTCCGGATAGATGTTCTCGACTCGAAATCTTTATTTTACTGCGTTTGATTATTGAGCTTTCGATCGAGTCTACCGTGCCCTAAGACGAAATTAATATAGAGTTGCATTATGTTGTACAGAAGTGTTGTGTTCAAGGTGTAAATACTTAATTTCAAGCATGATCCACAGAGGCGTACCAAAAAGCTGGTCTTCGTTCTTTTTCTATTATATCCTCTTGTTCTATACTTTATGTGTCACAATTCTCCTACCAGGCTCGCTTAATGATGGACAAGCAGTCAAACAGCCAAGTGCGGAAGAGAAGGATCCAGCAGTTGCTGGGCGACCTTGGGGTCAAGAGTTGTGACAAGACGAAACTCAAAGCTCTCTCTGGGGGTGAAAGGAAGAGAGTCGCTCTGGCTGTCCAGGTAATGAACTGAACTGTATTGTCTTATTTACGCTAGTCATGATGTCACCTTTTATATATGTTGGGGATGCACATCCTAGAATATGAATATTTTTCATAGATTGAATTATCGTCTGTTGGTGTTCCATATAAATAAAAAAGGGAACGTAAAATACGGATGAATATCATTGAATAGACATTTAACTTTAACTGAATTAGAAAATCAGATAGAGGTACACTATATAATACATAAAACTTAAATAGGTACCTAATGAACAAGTGTGCTCTATCGTAGACCACATCGCTGCTTAACATCAGACAGATTGGTGTTCAAAAGCTTGTACACTATGTTTTAAAAAGAACTGTTTTTACATAAGATATTCTTTACAGCTACTTAACGATCCACCAATCCTGTTCTGCGACGAGCCTACCACTGGTTTGGACAGTTGGGGCGCTAGCGCTGTGGTCTCCAGGCTCAGAAACCTGGCAAATTCCGGGAAAATTGTCATCTGTTCGGTCCATCAACCTGCATCGGGGGTCTTCGAACTGTTTCACCAAGTTGTCCTACTCGCCAGTGGGCGAGTGGCTTTCCACGGTACCATCGCACAAGCTGATACTTTCTTCGCATCGTGAGTACCCTTGTGTTATTACTTGTGTTTCTACATGCAAATTAGTGACTAAGTATACTACACACATCAAAAGTGTCTAGGGTACCTTTTAGAAGATTGCAATCAAGAATATATTTTACAAAAACTGAATTCATTCACAATTTGTTCAAAATGTGGTGATAAGTCATAGATACAGGCATGGGGAATTAGGTAGGAGACCAATCTACAAGATTAGATTTGATTTAAATAAATTAGATCTTTTTAGAGCTAAAAACGTTCTTGATCCCTAGACACTTTTGATGTGAGTATATTAAAATACACGCGATAATTCAATGAAAATGACATTTCAGTTTTCACTGCGTGATGTTATTTGTTACTCTCATGTCACGTAACTTGCTCATGCCGCATTGCATGCTACATTTTTTTACTTTACAATTACCGCGTCTATAAAATAGTACTCAGAGCCTATTTCAGCTAAGCATTATTGTTCTTTTTTTTAAATTGACAGAGGTGGATAAATATTACTTAATATGTTTTGATTATATGTACCCGTGATTATGTTCCGTACCAATTCCAAAAGACATTTTCCTAAATTCTCAGGATCAATTACAAATGCCCTGTGGGTTTCAATGCAGCTGAATTTTACGTCTCGCTCCTCGGCATCGAATTAGACAAGGAGGACAGTAGAGAGAAAGAGATCGAAAGCCGCGAACGTATCCGGAGGATATGCGATGAATTCCAGAGGTCCGATATTGCAGCTGATATTGACAAACAGCTGGGGGATGTTACTGACGAACTTGAATACTTTAGTGGGCATGAAAGTGGTGATGAAAAGGTAAGTAATTTTCAATTTTCATGATTTTTATTTCGGGTATTGATTGTTATTGACATAGAACATTATGCAGCATGTTCTATGTCAATAACAATATGTAATCCTAACGGATCCTAACGGATTACATATTATAAATTCTCAATTATATAAAACTACATAAATTTGTTATTCCCAACTGTGACGAGGGCTGAATTTTTTTAAAATTGTACTACATAATTAAGATTCGAGATTTTTTTAAATTCTGTAAATCACATGAACGGTGGATTCTCTAAATTTTATATTTTCTTTGTTTCAGAATGACTACTTTGTAAAATATTTATCTCTGTAAGTACTCACATTAATTTCTGTAAGCAAGTGACAATTTTAGTCACAAAGCAAGTGTAATTTCTACAACATTCTTTTTTACTTTCAGAGTCAAAGTAAACTTTTTCGTCCAGTTCTATTGGTTAATGTGGAGAAATATACAATCCGTAAAACACAACAAAACTATATACATAGCGGAATTCGTGCTTCTGATGGTAAGTAATTCCTGATCTCTTAAATCTGTCTGTTTTATAAATTCTACGAATCTCGATTCGGAAAGACAAGAGCTGTGACATTGAAGCTTTCTTTCTCTTCTTTGTACGTTTTGGTTTTGATACAATTAGCAACAGTCGTATTGATTACGATTGTTAATTTTTTCACCTCCTTAATTCGATTGTTTCCAATTTCACCAACAAAATTATAATTAAATTATAATGAACAGAGCTATTGTAGTTCACCCTTACGCAACAAAACACAGTCATTTTGTTGTCAAACTCTATGAAATTATTGATTTTAAAAATACCACAGTTTTTACGCTCCGGAACTTTTAATTATACAAGCTATTGTTTTTCACCCTTAGGCATCAAAGCACTAATCATTTTGTTGTCAAACTCTATGAAATTATTGATTTTAAAAATACCACAGTTTTTACGCTCCGAAACTTTTAATTATACAAGTCAATAACCATTACCTATAAGAACATAGCTATGTTCTCTACTAGCGCAGCAACCTTATTATATTAATAACTAGCTGACCCGGCAAACGTTGTTTTGCCAATATACGTTATTAACTAGTGTTTCTCTGCTATTATATGCATGTCTTATAAATATAAATCTTCCTCAAAAATCACTTTATCTACTAAAGAAAACTGCATTAAAATCCGTTGCGTAGTTAGGACAGGCAGCGGGAGGCGATTTCATTTTATACTACGTAATGATTATAACATTAAATAGGATTATCTAGTGATAGTTACCTACATCTATATTGATTAGAAGAATGACTGTTTTCGTTTCAAAATTGGGGTGCGGTTGCTCTCAATCAATAAAAAGTGATTATAATTTTAATTCAACAGTTCGTAGCGACTATTATATCGGTACCTTACAACGGAACATTCGAGGAAATGGACCAACGAGACATACAGAACGTAGAAGGACTTCTGTATCTCACCATCACTGAGGACATCTTCCTGTTCATCTATGCCGTATTCATAACGTTTCCTCGTGAGATGCCAGTGCTGTTGAGAGAGACTGCCAACGGGTTGTATTCTCCGGGGCCGTATTATCTGTCCAAGATGATATTTTGGGTAAGTTTTGTAATATGCAGAAAATGTATCTATTTATTTCAATATAATACAGTCTGTCTCTCTCTACTTCATTCAATATGGCGACAAAAATAATGATAGAGCGGATGGAATAGATAAGGGATGATGATGGGATCTACAGAATCTGGTGTCAGAGAGTATCAGACAAGATGCCTCCTAGGCCCTTTTATGGTCTGGGTGCAAAAATACGCAATTTCATATGTACTCGTACTTGTTGAAATAATTGCGCATAGCTCCTTTCCATGCCTTCCATACTTCTTCTGAGGTACACGCCATGTTCTATTTGGGTACATATACATATAAATAATTCGTCTGTTGGTACACGTTCCGGAACGCGGGTATCGAACTAGGGCCCTCTTGTTCCCAATCACACATTCTCAGGCATGATGGCTTTTTTCTAGTTAGATCCTTGGACATCGGCTTTTTTCTTCCGAGTCAAATTACGATCTATTGAGGTCGTATGGTTTTTTTCCACTAATATTTTTAGAGTTAAAAATTAGTAAAATATTCCATGAGATATGGTAAAAGCAGTGTGGACGACATTCCTTTCCATATATCTATAATAGGCCTTTTATGTTGTAGTCCGTACAAGATCGACGTGAATTTGTATGCTAATTAATGGGTACCTAACCATCATTAACACTATTTCTATTTTGCGTAATAGTTTTTTTCGCCGGTGCTATGTTGTGACGTAAAAATAATGACGCGCTTGTCTTCCGATACACTGTCTACGATGGGCTGTTTATCTATCATCGATGCACTACTACGATAATGTCACCGAACAGAAAACCCGAATTCAATCGATTAATATGTGTAATGACGTAGCCACTCACCACAATGTTTCCATCTCGTCCACCATCTCTCGTGTGAAATTACAGGCACCAAGTCCATAAAGGTTTCGACTATATTTTGGGAGGTTAAAAAAGTAGGCATTTTGCTGTCTTTTACAAGAAAAGTCTTTTTCAGATGACGTCCATAGACTAGGTATGTAGGATACCTCACAACCCCTTACTGCCTCTAGGCGGATCTACATACTATCCATTCTCCTCTGGAGACGTACTTACTTAATAATTGCGAAAGGTTCTTGTAAAATGTATAAAATCTATGTCAATATGCAGATACCCCGAGCGGTGATAGAGCCTACATTGTTCGCAACGCTGATCTGGAATGTGGCGGAGCTCCGCGGAGGTTGGAGCGGGTTCATGGGCTTCACCTTCGTCTGCATATTGTGCGCCAACATGGCGAATGCTTATGGTAAGATACTTTATTTGAGTTTTATAACAATAAAACCACAACGTCATGATATTCTTCTACAGTGACAGTGCAATGCATAAAGCACTCCATTCCCATTTAGAATATACTATGTATTAGTACCAACCAAAGTCGGACCAGATCAAAATCACATGTATTAAAAATCAATGTAAGAGTGTCACTTCTGTGGGTAAACCTTAAAATAAATAAACACTCAATCCCTTAATCTCAAAGTGGAGATAATCTTGCTAAGCAAATTCCCGCAGTTCATAGGTTGAATCAAGTTATGGAATAACATGAACATAAAAACATATTTTACAAATCATATTGAGAAACGTAAAAAATAATGGATTAGTAGAGTTCATACCATTTATTAAAATGACTTTACTCATACAGATAAACCTTTTTTGGACACAATCGAATTGATCGCTATAAGTAACCCCAAAAACGTATATTCCAGGCTCATTCCTGTCATCGGTATTCGACAAGATGGAGACAGCGGCATTAGTTTCCGTGCCCTTCGACCTCATCGGCACCATGTTCTCCGGCATCTACATCAACTTGGCCAGCGTCTCCCCCGTATTCTCCTGGCTGAGATACGTCTCCGGTTTCTACTATGGCGTCGAGTCTATCTCCATACTTCAGTGGAACGCGATCGAGAGGATCAACTGCAACGAGGATCCCGGCCAGCCGTGCATTAGTACAGGCCCCGATGTCTTGAGCAGATTCGGTTTTGATGAGAACAATTTCTGGAGAAACTGCGGCTGTCTTATTTCTATGTACTTCATCGCTCATTTCATTGCGTTCCTCATGGTCATCAAGAGGAGTAGGGGCACGCCGGTTTATTGAAATGTGTTGGATATTTTTTTTTAAATAAACTTAAAATATTCGAATGCGAGGACATTTTTTGTGGAGAACGGGTATACAATGGAATTGTATATTATTTAGCTTCGCAATTAACTTAAATTTTGGCATAAACAGTCTGTTGATTAGAAAATAAGGAAAGAAAGAGACTGGGTATTATATTAAACAGTAGTTTTGTATTCAATTTAATCAGTAATTAGCATTAGTTTGACCCTTTCCCTACAAAAACAACAAAAACGAGTACTTACAAAACATTAACTTGATGCTAATAAAGACTTATCGTCGATCTAATATTGCAATTTCCTAAATTCTTGGTACACCCTTGTGGACAGTGTACCAACAAATGAATTTATGAAAAATGATGAACTGTTCAAAATTCTCAAAATTCATAGAGCAGGATTCCTGTGTAACATGCTTCCTGGGGACTAAGAATGCTATGGCATAGTCCGTCTGGAAAACAATTGCTGTATGAATTGGCTAGGCTATTGGAAACGTACATGGCTACTTTTGCATGCTTTATTTGTAATTTTACTGTAAAAAAGCAGCAGTGCATACCCATATTCTGAAAGAAAAATCAAATTGAAAAATGTAATTCTGGGGAGGCATTTGTCTCTTTTTGACACTTGCCATTAGAATCAGACAAGTATAAAACTTATCTGAGAAGTGCTTTGGTTCACGTTTCAGATTACAATTCAAAGGAGTATGTAAATAAATTCAATAAAACAGTATCTGTTGCAATACTTACATAGAAATTGAAACCTTTAGAATCTTAATATGAATCTCATAAAAAACACGTCAAGCGACTGTAGTTTGGTAATTCTGTCCGAATTAAAACATTATAATTTATTAGACAAAAAGTGTATTATATGATTAGATACCTGTTGTAGTAAGCTTTGTATTAAAATGACCATTGTTCAGTAGATTTTAAGACTCATTTTATTTATCCAACATATTTTATATAAATTGCGAGTTTCGGATCATGAATTCAGTCCCAAGGTTTTGTTCGTAGTAAGTAGTTACTTTTGTCAGAGAAATGAAAAAGCTAGCTTTACACAACTGTAGGCAATTACAATCATCAATTACAAAAGTTTCTTTAAAAATACATAACAATACTCTACCATAATCTTGAGTCCGAATTCATGGTACTCAAACAACCATCTGTAATTTTACATTAGCGTTGATTTTATACAAAAAAAAAAATACAAAATTTCCAATGAAATCAATACGCGTATCCTTTTTTCGTTTCCCTCAACACTCCGACGTAGCCGAGGAGGCTCCATACAATGGCTATGAAGAGGAAGCCCAGTCCATCTGTGAGTATGTACGATGAAGAATAACCGTATCCTTCGAGTACTGACATACCGTTGGTGACGCAGCTACCTGATACAGGGGTGTCGCATTCTGAAATTATAAAAGTTTCACATAGAAGCGCTCCACATAGGTAAAAGGTAAATATTCTGAAACTGTCCTCAAGCAAAGATTTCTGCTCAAATAACATTTGTCTCGCTCTGATCGCGTACTTAAGGAGTTTTCTTTAAAAAAATGGTTGTCTGTAAAGTCGGTTTACGGAGGGTAGTTTGACGTTTCGAACATTGCACTAGGTAGTAGTAGTACACTCGCTTGTGGAACGGGACAATGACGTCATCTTTTTCGTGCATGCAGCCCGCAGTATCGAGTTATTAGACGTTGTCACGTCAAAAAACATCAAAAGAGCGAATCCGAAGACAAACGATCATAGAATAAAGTACTTGCAAGTTGCACCTCTTTCGTTATCTATCTTTGACAGATTGATTTTTTTAGAAAACTCCTTCTTTTGCGAGAGCGTCTGTGGTCCAGTTGGTCGGAACCTTGACTTGTAACCGAGAGGTCGCGGGTTCGAGTCCGGCTACTGGACGTGTACCAATGGAACTCTTTTCAGAGCCTATGTACGCAACGCAATGCTCGCACGGTGAAGGACAATATCGTGATGAAACCCGCACACCACAAGGTGTGTGAACCCTATAACGGGTATGGGCTCACCCCCTGTCACGTTGGGTTAAATACGCTTGGTGAACCGTGGGCATTTGCTTTAGCAAGTACCTCTGCCTACCCCGCTTTGGGATTAAAAGGCGTGATGTATTTATTTTATTATTTTTATTCTCCTCCTTTTGTAAAAGAGATAGCAAAAGAGAAACATGCTGAAGGTATCCCTTCGGTTTTGTCGAGATCCTTTGACAATAACGTGCGAGCGGTTATCATAAGGTTTTAGTGAACGAAGTATCCATATCGGATGTTCCCATGAAAAAAAGATAGGACTATCTTCCTACATATATAGGTATATATTTTGTTCTTAGCTTTCTATTTTGAACCTGTACAGTCAGCCAAAAATCTGCTCTACCAGCGTATGGTTGAAACTTGTTTGAATGTCATTAGACATTAAGGTTCATTGTTTACTTGTCACACATATACCAACTCTACCTTATTGATGTTTTAGTGACACAGGAAGTGTCATCGAAACTGATAGACCATTTTCTTGGCCGACCGTACAATTTGTAATGAGGGTTATATTGATTGTAGAGTCCTAAGAGTTGAATTGATTTAAAACTTCCTGTCATAGATTAATAGTCTACTCAAATCACTTCGACATGGTCACATCTTAAGGTGTCTTTGTGACTTGATGCCTTCTGACATCGATTCGTAATTATAACTTTAGGACAAAAAAAAAACGTAGACATGCAGTCAGACAGACAAGTGGGTGTTATCGTGGTAACTTTTAATGTAGGTACTTTTAGAGATTAATTTGATGAGATAGGACGGACCGGTCCCAAGTCACTATTTAACGCTTGTGTTAAATTTTGTACATGATCTTTAGCTTCTAATTCGACAAATACACTTAATAACGCAGTTTTGGAAGAAGTGAAAGAACTTTAACTTTAATTGTTTTCTCCGATAGGTTGATATTCCCATTAAATTTTATTGTTAGTTTTAATGCTGGTGTTACTTTGTTTCAATGCTAATCAAACCTGTTTAGCTTTAAGTAAAAACATGGTGGTATGTATATTTAGTTACTCAATGAGATACTATGGCTTGGTTCGGTGACCTTTGACTATATAGGTTAATATTTTTTCCGTTTCTAATGTGCCTTATGGACAATATGTCGGTCTTTATTTAGTATATTATGTAAAACAGGAGGAGACAATGAAATAGATGCGATAAAATCTGAGTTAAAGTAAAAAACCTGTTACAGATAAGAACGTACTGAGCCACGGCTCTACCACAATACTGCATTGAACACGAACCAATCCAAATTAATATATGTAAATAAAATTCAGAGTCTTAAACGATGATCCTATTTTATGCAGATGCGGTCAAATCGCACAGAAAATTGGGTCGTAAATTAGCTTCCACGCTCCTAATCCCACTCAATGAAATGAAATGTGTTTTTTTCATCGTTATAAGTGCTATTACATATAGATATATACTAGTATAACACAAAGCTTGATGGAATTCATTTATGATTTTAAAAACAACAGTAAACGTAAAGGTCTCCCGTTCGAATAAATTTCTTTTACATGCCATAAGAACCGGGAAGAAACTGGCATCATTTCAAATCTTCAGGCTAACCGGCTATTCAGAACTAGCCGACTAACGTCATCGACTTACCAATATGAGGCACTTGTCTCCAATAGATATTGTTCAACGCATCCAATCCATAGAAGAACTGCGATAGGTACTTGAATGGCACCACCCAGGTCGGCAACGACGACAGCCGAATGAATATACCCGACAGAAGGAACATGGGGAAGTCGAAACATGGTAGGACCTCGTTCACTAGCGACGAACCGCAGAAGATTGCGCCCACTCCAAGACCTGGATAAGGAAGATGGAACTGGTCTGATGTGGTAATCGTATGGCATGAGGTTTAGGTTTTAGTCTTACTTATAGTCGGCGTCACGTAAGAAGCAAATTTTGATAGGTCGATTGACATGCGTGACCTGGACTATATAGTGTTGTACAATATTGGAAAGATTCGATTTATTTTACAATCGGTTTATGAGAAATGTTTTGGTACCATAAATTATAGTCGTCATAAATATTTTATGAGCAACAGACAATGCATTTAAGGTTACAACAAGATGAAACCTATTTGTTAGCCGTTTATAATACGTGCTGTAGAGCTTATTATATTTCTTTTACATATAACTGAATAATCGAAACGTTGTCACTTCTATTCATGAACAAAAAAAGTCACATCTCTATTAATTGATGACAACGAGCTAAGAAGCAATAGGATGTGCAACGCTGAGATACAAATGTCATCGCCATACAGGTTGTCAGTCATGTCCATTCTAAAAATTGTTCATGGATTTATCAATGTGTCAGAATTTGTTTCTTAGCTGACGCCGACTATAGGACCCGTTTATTTCTGGCACGTACGTCAAGAACGATACAACGCCACGACAGGCTTAGTGCGATTTCGCTTCTTTCAACGAATCGCAGCGCATCATAATGTCTTGTCATTTCTTTCTTGTAACGCCAAAGGGAAACTTGTACATCGATTCTATTAATAACAAAATAATCGGTCACAATTAAACATGTCGGCAGTACTAATTTAGGGATATGTACTTTTCTACACCGTTAGGTTGGCGATATTAAGATATATAAACTTATACGTATATTACATCACGTAAAGATATCAAAGATTATATAAGTTGTTGTAAATTTGAAGTATATACCAGAAGTAAATAAATAGTAAATAAATAAAGAAGTAGTTTAGTTCCAAAACTAACTTCTATCTTCTCTTCTGAACATGTTCCGTTTTGTAGATCCGACTTTCTTAATAGGGACCATTGACATCATGACTCTACATAAACATATGCTTTAGTTGTGTAGATGAGGAAGTGTGTGGTCCAGTTGGTCGGATACTTGACTTGTAACCGGTAGGTCGCGGGTTCGAATCCGGCTACTACGGCTGGTGTACCAATGGGACTCTTTTTCAGAGGCTACGCAACGCAACGCTCGTACGGTGAAGGACAACATCGTAATGAAACCCACACACCACAAGGTGTGTGAACCCTATAACGGCGATGGGCTCACCCCGTGTCACGTTGGGTTAAATGCGCTTGGTGAACCGTGGGCTTTTTCTTTAGGGCAAGTGCCTCTGCCTACCCCGCTTTGGGATTAAAACGCGTGAACTGTATTTATTTTTAGGACTGGAGGTGTTGTATATGTTTATATACTATGTGGATCTAACATGAACTTTTGTAAAGATATTACTAAGGTTTCATTAGATTTTTGTCATTGTCCCGGCCCGGGATGTATTAGGGAAAAGATATCCATAAAAGTATTCTTACCATAGGCCGTTGCTGCAACAGAATTCACCATGAGGGCGACAATGAACTGCAATATCGTCAAGGCCTTGTTGGGGAAGTCCACAGCCAGGGTGATCATATACACGTAGCCAATGGGCCAGATGATGCAGCGAGGAATCTGTACAATAAATGCATGAGGGCTACAGGTCCAAAAATATTATGTATCCTACTACATTATTAGTCACGTAGGTACGAAGAGGTATTGCAAATCCTTTGATACACTTGGATCAGAAATAGGAGCATTGATGCAACAATCAGCTTCCCTAGCAAAGCGGTCCAAGATAGACATGACAAGATATATCAGGCACTGCGATTGGTTAAAACAAGGCAAGTCGCACGATGTGTGACATAGCAGGCAATCGCGCGTATTTCTTCTATGTCGTGTCTTTCTTGCGTTTTAGAAAGGGGGGCTGCAGACACTACCCTTTTGATTTTGAGCCAACTGTACGCAACACTGCTTGGTTTTGTCACAACCCCCAGTACTAATGACAAATGTTCACACCATTTGTAACTAAGTACTCAGGGCCTTACTAATAATGGCGGAATTGCTATTTCGTAGATACACAAAACTTGTCTGTTGTATGTCAAAAACGGAATAACCAGTTCAAGTAGACCTGTAATAACCGCTGTATAAGTGACATCGCGTTTATTGGTAAGGGGAAGTGTTTAGTCCTATTCTATCATTTGCACATCTATTTACATTTCCTTAACGTGTGTTAAAGACAAAACAGTATGTAAATCACATTTTATTATTAGTAAGGGGGTTTTGGCGGAGAAAGGCACAAGACTGATCCTTGTGGCGCGCCTTAGGGGAGGCCTTTATCCAGCAGTGGATGTTAGTGGTCTGATATGATGAAGGGGATATTATTATGTTGCTATCGAGAACTTATTTACTCATGATATTTGAGTAAAATTTATTCGATTTCTAGATTCACTTATTTTAAAAAATCTCCGAAGTTCTATCAAGATATGGTATACGTGATAAATGTTGTCTGATTAAATAAAAGTGATTGGTTATAGTTGGTTCTTATATACATGCTCGAGGCAGAAACTGGCCATGTCGTTTACATTAAACATATTGTCTTATTAATCCCACTCACATAACACAGCAACCTGGAGACATAGAAGGCAGAACAACTGTAGACTCCGGCCTCTCTTTTCAACAGTGTCAGGTCCTCGGAGAAGGTGTGCAGTGCGTTGTAAGCCATATTGTAACATATTTCTGAGCTGATCATACTCAGTAAGCCGATGGTGCTAACGATGCCCCTCTGGTTGAAGGCAACGGCGCTGGAGTAGCAGAGGGACACAACCAGCCCGGACATGAACTAGAAGAGTTGAGTCACTGTTTCTGATATGATATGAAATACGAATATAAAAGAACACATCTAATTCTTATTTCTGTCTTAAAACGAAGATAGAGCGAAATCTCAAAAATCTATTTTAATTTGTACAATATTTGGTAACTAATAACTCAGATACGCATATTCATGATATAGTGGAAGATGGTATACAAGTGGTTACATAAACAAACTTATAAAATAAAATAAAATTTTGTTGTGATATATAAAATTTGATGTTGGATATTTTGTTACTTGATGTATATATGTAAGTGTAAAAGCTTACCATGGTATAACTTAATCGAAAGACATGATACTTCCAATCTTGTTTCAATGTCAAGCAATACCTCCAAATCAGAAGATACACCTGTAAAATCCAGTGAGGTTGTATGCTGAAAAAATATTATTATTAAAAATGTATTACTACTGGAGATTTTAATGTAAATTAAAAAAAATTGGTAGACTACCAAGCGTTTTTTCTATAATAATAATTATCATTCAGTCATTTTTATGTCAAACAGGTAATCCAATTTTGAATCCACTTTTACTTAAAATCTTTTAATCTTATGCGACAGCCAAAACTTGTTTTTTTCCCCTAAATGTTTTTTTTTGTGGCGGCATTACAAGTATAGCGAAAGGTCTTTTAAGTACTAGATAATCTACATACACGATACAGACATAGGATACTTACCCCCTTACCAATAAACGCGTTGTCACTTATACAACGGTTATTACAGGTCTACTTGAACTGGTTATTCCGTATTTGACATACAACTGACAAGTTAAGTTGAGCTTTGTGTATCTTCTAAATTGCAATTCCGCCATTATTGGTAAGGCCCTTAATCTGTAACCCCCTTACCAATAAATGCGTTGTCACTTATACAACGGTTATTACAGGTCTACCTGAACTGGTTATTCCGTATTTGACATACAACTGACAAGTTAAGTTGAGCTTTGTGTATCTTCGAAATAGCAATTCCGCCATTACTAGTAAGGCCCTAAGTATTAATTTTAATGTATATACGTACATTTTTTGAACATCAGAATTCCAGAGCACTTTTGCATTACTATGCTCTTTAGATTCGTCATCATAGCGAATACTCAAGGTTCGATAATAGTTCTTTATTTTCGCATTGAACTCTCTTTTGTTGGCATCTCCATCGGTTGATATGACTTTTATGTAAAACTCCGCTGGATTGTAATTCTTAGGGCACATGTGACCGTTACTGGAACAATAAATTTGATGACAATGATGCCGTGATACCATTAAAAACTACATAAAGACTGACTAAGTATTGAAGATAATAATGCAGGGGCTACCTTACGGCTACGGAAAGGCAAAGTATAATCACTCTTGTGTGGAAGAATCAAGAGTATTTCCGTACAGAACTTAACCCTTAATCAAACAAAGGCTATATATAGTATATTCCCACTTGACACATATTTTAAACCTTATTGAATGTCTTCGCTGGAATGGATTTCAGAGAAGTTATGAGCGACTAATCACATAAGGTATGTAACACTAAAGTACACACACACCTATTTAAACAGTAAACAATAATTTATTTGTGCTTAAAAGCTAGATTTTATGGTAAACATCACCCGGGTTTATAAAAATTTATAAGAAAAAACACCTAACCTTGTCTGATCAAGGGTTAATGATTGCAGATCCATTGCCTTTCAGGGGTAGGCACGCCTTAGAGAGACTGGTGTCAGGTTTTATAATATGACACCAGTCTCTCTAAGTATAAGTCTCACAAAAACGTACCTATATCCAAAGACGAAACATCATACAATAAAGTAGTTGCATCTCTTTCGTTTCCCACTATCTTTGACACATTGTTTTTTTTTTAAAGAAACCTCCTCATTATGATGATGTAAGACACTGAGCCCAGATTTCTTCAAATACTGTCATTGTGTCATGGCAATCTAATCAGTGGATAAAAGCTGCGGATACCTAGTTTCTTAAAAATAATTTCTTAGTTGTTTACTCTGTAAATTGATGTTAAATGGCTTACGGTTCAAAGAACCTGTAATAAGACAACATGATGTTTCCTTACTTTTCAAAAACAATCGCACACTGCTTATGTGTACCGTGGAATAACAGTCTACCCTCAGCCATTAGCATAAGTGTGTCAAACTCAGCGAACAGGCCGGATGAAGGTTGGTGGATGGAACAAAGTACTGTCACGCCACCGGCAGCAATCTGCTTCATCACACGTAGTACAAGAGAGGCGTTGACAGTATCCAGTCCAGTGGTGGGCTCATCGCAGAGTATCACTTGAGGTCTTGACAGGAGCTGCAATGTTGTTGTTGGTAAAAGATTCCCTTCTTCACTTACATAATAGTTTTAATTACTTACTAATATTTATATTTTTGGGTACTTTAAGTTACAATGAGCTTTAACCCTATACCAGGCAGAGGGAATATAAATGCCACTTAATTTTGAACCTTAGTCCGTTGAAATACAGTATAAAATCAATGAGTTGCAAATAAACCTTCTGTCTGTTAAAGGGAAAAGTAGAGTTCCATAACAGTTTAGATATACTTTATGTAACACAATAAAGAATACCTGAAGGTGTAATAACATTTAGGACGTTATCCTTACAAAGAATTAGATATAGTAATGACTGATGCGTGAAAGGGGGTATTTAAACTGGTATTTGAGTACTTTTATTACGGCCATTACTTTCGGAATAATAGTGGAGAAATAAGGATTTGTGTCTTAAAGTAAACATGAAAAACCCATATTCTGTTACCAGGCTTGTTTCTCATAACCTGTGATAGTGAGATATCTATTTACTCGACATTTTCAAAGGCTAAAAATTATAATAAATTGCATATTTAGGAGCTTCCGTACAAAAATCTGCAATATTTTTTAAAACAAAAATATTTTTTTGTTGTAAGTATCCCTATTTTCATAGATAATGGAACGGAATTCGTCTTGAGTGAGGTGAACTAGCACTTGGTCGGATTTTTAGATTAAAGTTAAGAAGACGTTAGTGTCTCGGTTGTAGGTGTTTTGCTCACAGAAGTAGCTAAAGAAAGCAGTCGATTCTCTCCGCCAGACAGATTTCTGATAACGGTATTAATCAGTTTCTTCAGCATCAGCTCTTGAAGCAGAACCTCCAATCTGAATCTGTTGTATGGTTTATGCCTGCTGCCCAGTTTCATTTCTGTCTGAAATAAAACATTTCGTTGAAAGAAGGAAAGAATTAATTTCTAGTCAAAGAAATTTTTAACGTCCAAAAAAAGATATTTGCATATTTTTCCCTGCTTAAATAAAATATGTCCCAAAAGGGTGAAAATTCCAATCAGAAAAAGACAAGAACATTTAAAAAATCGTAACTAAGTACGTAAAAGTAAAGTTAGAGAATACCATACAAAAAATAAGAAAAAAGTTAAGCACACCATAAATTCCAAATGTTCTCCAACAGTAAGACTGTCCATGAACCGATCATGTTGGGGCACCATGTCCACAAAACCCCGGGCGAGTTTCGTCACATTGTGTCCACCAATTTTCACTGTTCCCGACCTTTGAAGCTGACATTTCCCCGCTAAGGTACTAAGAAACATCGTCTTCCCAGCGCCACTGTGGAGTGGAGAGAGAACTGGATCAGTTAAGGGTCGCTTAGGTTGTAAGTCTTGAATCTCAAATACCTTTTCAGTGTCACATTGCATCTTAGTTCAAATTTTGCTTACCTCGGTCCTAATAATGCAGTGAATTCACCTCTTTTTATGGATCCTGAAACTGCTCATAGTTTTAATTGAAATGTCAAATTTCGTGAACTTGTGCTTTTAGACAATTAAATTACAATAGAGTGACTGTAAAGCATTCGATGCAATTGGGGACGCCTATATCCAGCAGTGGATAAGTATGGGCTGATGATAATGATGAAAAATTCGAAGTAAACTTAAAAACCCATACCATTTTATCCTGAAGTTATGATCTACCTAGCTAATAATATAATGTTTTTTCTATGGTTCCTAAAATACTGCGTTTCAAAGTACCCCGAGCAAGTGTCTTAGAAACATTTCTGGGCTCGTCAATATGAACAACTTTTGCTATGGCGACAATGCGGGGAAATGAAAAAAAATCTATTATTATTTTAAAAATTTACTATTGCTTGAGCTCTTTTACACGCGGTATATATACGTATGTAAACAGAAATTTCTTGAATCTCTGTTTTAAGTATTAGGTTCTTCTACCTTACTACGTTTTCATATTTTTTTTTCAGGACTGTAAATGCATGTAGGTAGGTACTTACCATTTTTAATAATATTCTTCTTCTTTTCATTCTTTCGAAACCAAGACTTTTCTGTTGTAGTCCACACCGATAACTGATTGAAATTCAAATCTAAATCCGTTACATTCTCGACGGGAAACCGCATGGTTCGTGCCTTACTCAGTGCAAACTACACAGCATTGTGAATATTGTAAACGTGAAACATGAAATTATAATACCTAGTTACTTCTTCAACAGAGTGCGAAAAATTACAATGCATAAGATGCTGCATCTGACATGTTGAAGTGTACAGTTCAAATGGTGACCTGAGCCAAAAGTGCATAGACCATTCTCACATATTACAGCTCTCTACAACTTAGTTCATCACGTTCCTACCCTTGCTGTTGGTTTTGTAAATAAAACAGTGCAATCTTATCACTCATCAAACATTCATCAACATTTTGTTTGGGTTGTCACATTCAAAGCATGAAGAAATTTAAATAAGCTTACTTTGTAGACTCGCAACATTGTAAATCGTGATAATGATAACTCTTCGTAATATTAGGTAACATATTTATATCTTTTGGTTTGAAAATTTTATCTATTTGTCTACTATCTAGTTACCTAGGCTGCTATCAAGCTATCTGCTGATAGATATTTTAAGATTTCATTTAGATGGTATGCTTAAGTAACTCTACAATAAAATGTTCATTACGTTACGAACGTTAAGATTAACCCTTTCGGGGACTCATTCGTCCTGGCGACGTGGTAACAATAAAACGTATAACGTCCTGAATTAAGACAGAAAAAGTATTATTTCAAAGTGCCGTTTTAAACTTAAGTACTGTAATTCTTGATTATCATAATAGTGTAATTTTCTATCGGTACCCACCCCCTCGTATTATTGTTTGTTGAATAACCAAAAAGTGGCGGTAGACAAATAAAACATCAAAAGACCGTCATAAAAAATATTTATTACCTACGTTAAACGTTATTACATCTATTAATAAGCATATCCCCTCCGTTCTTCTCGTTTCAAACCAAGGTAGCCGAGCAGACTCCAGAACGCTGTTACACCAAGTAGACCCAAGCCGTTCGTGACAAGGAAGTTGGTAGAGTAACCGTAGGCTACCAGCAAATCTGCACCGGATGTCACGCAGCTGCCTGACATTGAGGCGTCACAATCTGGAAGTAATATAGGGCTGCATCACATATTTTAAGACGGAAAACAATTTGGGTGTATTAAAGATGAGCCTGCTTTAGGCCTTGGTGCATTACCGCATCAGCAGTAGAAGTATCGAAAAAGAAATTCAGGGGTCAACTTAGCCCACAACATTTGAGCCCGCGGGCTAAATTGATCAGATATATTTTTTTGTTAACCATCTCGACCTATAATCATTCATAACTCCTACAGTGGGCTAAGTTAATTCATTTCAACCCCTTTAAGAGAGCACTATGAACGCGATTTTTATCGATTTATTTTTCCCAGTTCAGAGCCAATGTCACTTGCAGAGCACTTGTACCCCTGTCTTGTTATTTATAGCATACCTTACTACACTGTGGGGCGAGTCGACCACGAAGACAAAACATATTTAGTCAATTTAGCCCGCGGGCTCAAATTTTGTGGACTAAGTTGACTCTGGAGTCGAAAAAGAGGTAGAACTTTTAGACTACATTTCTTTAAATAGGTATATTATGTACGCCTGTTTTCGAAAAATTCACGATCATTTCACAGACTTTCGCTTCATTCAAAATACATGTCTGACTATTCCGCATGCTCTACATACTCTCTTATTTTCAGGACTTCAACAGTTTCGTACGAACTTCTAGGAATATTTCTGGCACCAATACTCCGTACTTCACGAGCATAAATCTCTTTCTCAGATAAGATTGATAATATTCCCTTCCAATCAATCATCCTAGAGGGTCAAAATATGTATAAAATATGTATCTCTCAGATTGACGTCTTCCAAAATCTATACTTATAATAAATCTGTAGATGTAGAGAGGTCAATTCTGTACATGAAATATATTTCCAAAATAACTAGGGGGGGGGGGGGATTCGTGATTATAGAGATATATGCAGGCACTACTAGACTACGCGAATGAAATC
>SJJU01001949.1:0-43759 GCA_012932125.1 Conopomorpha cramerella | reverse complement strand
GAACGAAGTTCGCCGGGTCAGCTATTCCTTACATAAGGACAACGTCAGTGAAGTTCTAACAATGCGTAAGTAAATTTTTGGCGGTTTTTACATTTTGATATCATTCGCCACGGTAACTCTTAAATCTTAATTAATATTTTTTTCTCAAATAAAATTTTACGCAGTTATTTTGTTCTCCTGTAGACTTTTTTTTTACTTACGCACTGTAACTTCACTGACGACCAGTGGCGTGCACTGGCTTTTACGACAAGGCAGTAATCCCCAAGGATTGATTGACACCTATGTATAGCTAACTTGTCTTTACGAAATATAAGGTTCATATAAGGCTATATAAGGCTCACCGACAAAGCACAGGACCTTTGTTAGCCTATGTCGTGAGTACAACAAAAAAAGATCTAGCAATAACTCTATTAGGTCGGGTAGCCAAAATATTAATGTAGGCAGAGTCTTTTTTGCCTTTATGGTGTGCACGCCACTGCTGACGACAAGTAGAACACGCTAAAAAATCTTCACATAATAATGTCGCAGAGTTTCAATAGATAGTTTGTTGTGTTCGGCATACATAGCTCGGTTGACCTACCCAGTTGCATGTTGATTTTTATTTATACCAGAAATTGTTTAGTGAATTGGGTCGGTAGGTACATTAGTGTCGCTGAGTTGTTGGCAGGTGGCCAGAGGTTCACACAATGTTGTATTAAAATCTATGAGTCCGGGCATTTAACGTGAAATGGCACAACTGCTTTATATTTAGTGTGCAGTTAATAAAGGGGTTTATTTAAACATCTTGTGGACCTATTGTGGCGTTTGTAGCGTTTTGATTTTCTATAGCGGAAATTCTTTGACACGTATTTACTGCTCAGTGCGAGTTGGTACGCTTTTGATTGCCTTGTGCTTATCTTATGTGTGTATTAATTATTGGTTTTCCTATTGTTTCTTTTATTTTATTTTTCTCATGTGTGTTAGTTCTTAAGTTGGTAAATAAACATAAAAATACATACATACATACATATTTTGGTGTGTGCACCAGGAACTAGTGTCAAGCTATTTATATTATGTACCGGTTATTTGTTACCAATCATTGTAAATGGCAAATTATTCTATCAATAATTCCATAGTATAAAATAAAGTCGCCTCCCGCTGTCTGTGTCTCCCGGTGTGTGTGTCCATGTTTGCTTAGATCTTTAAAACTGCACATCGGATTTTGATGCGGTTTTCTTTAGTCGATAGAGTGATTCTTGAGGATGGTTTATGTGTATACTAGCTGATCTGGCTAACGTTGTTTTAGCAATATACTTTATAGCCTATATGTTATTCTGGTTTATAAGCTACAATACTGCCAAGTCTTATCAAAAACCGTCCAGTACTTTCTGCGTGAAAGAAGGACAAACATCCATCCATACATCCATCCAAACTTTCGCATTTATAATATTAGTAGGATAATAGCAGATAAACACTGTTACGCACTATGATTGCAGTGCATTGCAGGGGTCATATTATGGTTACTTCATTTTTAGTTAACACTTATCCACATGAAGCTGCACACATCAAAAGTGTCTAGGGATCAAGTACATTTTAGAAGATTGCGATCAAGAATATAGGTATTTTACAAAAACTGAATTCATTCATAATGTATTCAAAATGTGGTGATAAGTCATTGATGAATGGGAGAAAGGGGGAATTAGGTAGGAGACCAATCCAGAAGATTAGATTTGATTTAAATAAATTAGATTTTTTTTAGAGCTAATAATGTTCTTGATCCCTGGACACTTTTGATGTGTGTAATTTGAACTCCTTAGAGAGCTCTATGGATTGATTATTGATTCTTCCCAGTTTAGAGATCAGGGGTTTGGACCACTTATTTTTTATTACTTAGGTCGCTTATCCCGATCACTAAATCAAAATGTACGTAATCAGTATAGCAATACAGACGTATGTTGCATCTCGCAGATAAATTTGTTTTTATTGCTTTGTCAAATTGATTGCATTTTCAGAAACCAAAACGAATGTTCACCCAGCCAACGATCTGCGTTCGATTGAACACAGTTTAATCAATTTGAATTCGCATACGAATGCATTGGCTATAGAAGTGCATCTATACTATGTTGATTGAAACGATGAAATAAAACATGCACACCAAGAATACCGTCATATGAAGAAAGGGTGTTGCATTTTGAATAAATTATGAATGAATTCAGTTTTTGTAAAATATATTCTTGATTACAATCTTCTAAAATGTACTTGATCCCTAGACACTTTTGATGTGTTTATTTAAAGACAAAGTCGTGGATACTTTTACTATTGACATCGCGTATTGGAGATTTTGATTATAAACACAAATAGTGTTATAAACACAATAAGTGAATTTGATTACTTATAACCCCGATGTCACGTATATGCAAGAAAAGAAAACACAAAAGTTATACCTTAAAATTTTATTTTCCTTTTTATAATATCCTACATTAAGTACATTATCTTACTGAATTATAACAAATGTTAGGTATTTATTATGAATTTACATATCGGTGTATATAAATTGTGGTTTGATTGTATCATCTTACGTACATATAAATAAATATAAATAATTATATGTTGTGCTTATTGTATAAGGTAGGTTTATTACTGTGAATGAAATGCACTATAATGGACTGTCGGAGTAACCGAAATTGTCGTGATATTTATATTACTTTTTTTACATAAAAATCTAAATTATGTTGTATGTATAAACTTTTATTATAAAATATACATTTATATAAGGCAAGATGGCCACAATGATGGCTATGAACCATAGAAATGTATTCATTGTTTTGCTGCAAGTTATGTATCTATTCTAAGTTCATATTCACGCTTCAATGGACGCGTCAACGTTTCTATTATTCCCTCCGTACAATAAATAGTTATCAACATGTAGATTTACAAATATCAACAAAATAAATTACGAATAACAGCATAATTACAATAATTATATTAAGACTTATTTACTATAATATTCAGTGAGCTAAACTCGTCTCGAACGTTCTATCTATTGTACTATTGCGCCGGCTTCTTTAGATAGTTTCACTGGTTCAATTTCTCCCAAAAGTTCCTAAGACAATGTGAAAGTATATCGCGACATTTCCCACTTATCTTGCCGAGATAACTCTAGCCGGCGGAATAAGTTAGTACATTCTAATTTCATTATATTATAATTATAAGGACTAGTAATTGAATTACGCTAACTAGTAAGTACTATACCGCTTCGGAGAACATCATTTAAGTACGTTTAAAGGGCTTAAATGTAGTATACATATAACATATATAAATATGCAGTAAAAAATATATATTCATCTTTGTTTTAAGATATGGCGATTATATTCGCACAATTAATGTATAGATAGATAAAATTCACGGCCCTTGTCCTCCATTTTACTTACACTAAAAAGATTCATTGCGTGTATCTGCTCCAAGGCTCTGCTTGTATTTTTTTTTAATTTTTAATTGATTTTTTTTTTAATATCTAGTGCAAGGATTGGAGCAGTCAGACGCAGATCGCAACCATCGAGTTCCAAACATCGGATTTATTGAGCAATATGAACTCATAGCTAGTACTTCTAACCGTATTATTGTATCCACATGACACTGTGATGTTTATACTAACAAATTAACTATACGTACCTACCGAAAGAGGTATTTCAGAGGAAGTGAAAATACAATTCGGCTAGTATATACTGAGCCTCCATTGACCAACGTTTTTTTTAATGAACATTATTGTCTTTGACTACCATCCTGTCTGATGTTAAGCAGAGATGTTGTCTACGATGGAGCACACTTGTTCATGAAATAGGTACCTATTCACCCGTGACGTTTCACGACAACGTATCGCATGTCTATTTTTGTCATAATGACGGGACATGTTTTTTAAGAGAGAAAGTTCTGGAAATAGACACTGGAGGCTCGTTTATTTAACCTTATAGGATTAAAAATATATAGGTATCTTTATAACATGTGACGACTAACGTTATTCGAATTTGGAATCTTATTGTCATGTCAGCTAGTTTCATAATTAATTAGTACCAAGAGTAAAACGGGAAAGTATAGCGAGGCAAAAAAGAGTAGTAATTCATTATTATGGCAACATTTTGTTGTTGAATGTTGCCACTAGAGAAATTTCAAGACTTTTTTGCCAAGCTGTAATGTAGTAAAATTATTAATAATAGTATGTATGAAGTAGGAAGTGTCGTCGGCAAGGAAATCGTCTACATAGCTTTGTTTAAATAATATCTAGTTATCATACTATGTGGACGCCACCACCATGTTTAAGAATAAGTATCTATTTCCTATCTAAATTGTACATAAAAGAGATAAGAAGAAATTATTTGGCCGAACAGAAGGGATATTGTCTAAAACATAATATCATTTTCAAGAAAAGAAACACAATAATGTGATTTTTTTAGTAAATTAACATTAAATCACGTAACGAACGTGGCTTAATACTAAATAATAAAAAAAAGCTTACAGCTTTGGTCGTTTCATGATATTTTTTGGTAGTTTCTGTATGAATTCACTTACTCTAAAAACAATGCCTAGGCTTGATTGTAGTACTCCTAAATATATTTGGCTTTCCTGTGGTAACGATTACCTACATCGAAACGAAAAATAATAATAATAATATCCTCTACCTTACAAAAGAGTGAAATTTTAAGATTTGGTTTTTTTTTCTTTTATATATCTTACTAAATAACATTATAGCATTTTAGCTGCCGGAAGGGCTTTATTATTTACATCGAACTTACAGTATTGCGGTAATAGAATACCAAAGAGATTTTGTCGAATCTCATCTTAACTAAATCATCCTCTTCATTCCGAACGGCTGAGCTTAATTCAAAACTCGAGACTGTTCGGTGTTGTTGAGATTGATCATTCCGCGTGCATCAATCAATCAATCAGTACGTGGTATCAGTGCTTGTCTATTGCATCCGTGCTTCCTGCAACTGGGGCGGGTAGGGCAGCGGTGGCAGTAGGGTGGGCGCCTGCACGCCGCCCGTTGGCAAGGTGTAGTATGGTGATACGTAGCCAGCACCACTGGCCGCTGCGGCTGTAGGACAAAAAAAAGTTTTTTTTTTAATGGGAATAGGTTATGTAACAACTGACGAGCTCATATGCATAAGGTGTAGATACAATGCAAACTATTTGGATGAGAAACGATTTATTACAAAACGTTTTTTTTTTTAAATTCTGTTTAGGACTTGTTTTAACTCAACCTCCGACTAGATTCAAGTATATACAGTGCATCTATTATAGTAAATTCCGATTCTACAGACCGCTTGATGCAATAGTTTCACATTAAAAGTATGTCTTTCACACACAAATAAGCTAATGTACCTATAACTTATAAGTTCAAATTAATCCAAAGATAGCGAAGGGCGACTGAAAAACCACAAACTCAAACAAACTGACAACAGAACCCTATTAAGATATAACCACTGTACTTCGTCTATATCGAAATATACAAGTAACCGCGCGGGAGTCCAATAGCACGTGTATACCAACCTGCAGCAGTGGCGTACGGGTCGAAACCTGCGGCGGCGTACTGTTGCTGGTACGCCGCCGCGCCCTGCGCCGCCGCCTGGTACTCGTACAGGTGGTTGGCGGCGGCTACCGCGGCCGCGTGCTGCAGCTGGGGCAACTGCACCAGCCCGCTGGCCCCGGAGCCCACGCCGCCCATGTAGCTCGGCGTACCATACACGTAGCCAGGCGACAAGCTGCAAAACACACCCCAGTTAGAGCGAGACAACAAGCCACACGATCGCCACTCGAATTTGGAATAACAGAACGCAAACAAAACGTTCACTTCACAAACAACGCGTTCTCGAATCGAGTTGTAAAATCGGTCTCGATGAAAAATGTTATCAAACCAACGCTGCGTGGAAGTAAACCGTTTTGTGCTTCACCTACTAACTACTATACGTAAGCGTGAAATTCTCTCAAAGATTGTTTTCAACATGTTTCGTATTCCAAACTCGAGTCGCTTGCGATAAAAATACGTCAAATTCGTTACGATGAAATGTCACCGGAAAAATTACGGTCGATAAAATTAATGTTGAAAATTGTTATACATTTTACATACGGGAGTCTCCCGTCAATGTCGTATCTTAAGACAGGTGACAGATCATCCGTATACAAATATTAATACTCTTCACACACTCTATAATTTGGTACCTAGCCCCAACATCAGCATGACACGGCACTAATCATGTTATGTTAGTAGACATCGAGATTAACATCTTACTCGTTGGTATTAAACAGCAAGTAAGCAGACGTGTTTCTGCAATACCAAAGTTTTACATAGAGCACGCGACATCAGCGTGCTTCGTTATACTGGGGGAAATGTTGGAAAAAAATATTATATGTGACATCGACCACTCCGCCCGTGGCGCGGCCAAAATAGCTCGGACTCAGACACTCCGCTTATCTCGAAACAGTTTGAGGCCGCGGCACGTGCAAATTAAGATTGATTGAGACGCGTGGCGGCGACGTTATCCAGCTTCAATAAACCCGAATGCTATAAGAAATTTCAAACGTGAACGTAAATAGCAGTAGGCTGAAAGTTTGTCCCACTTATGTCTCGCTGGGAGCTAGAGAAAAAGCTGATTCGGGAGTTGGGGTGTATCGGGAAGCGTGCTGAGCGATCTCCCGAGTGGAGAGCGTCAAGTGGGCTGTAGTGTCCTCGGTGGGAGAGGCGAGGAGCGCTGACGAGGCAGCAGGGCGCGCCTGCGCGGCCCCGCCCCGCACCCCGCCCCGCCCCGCCCCGCGCCGCCCACGCGCGCCAATCGCGCCACACTACCTAACACCACCGCGCTATGTACATCCCGGCATAACCCACTCCACTTCCGGCATCACTATACATAATGTATCGTAAACACACGAAAACAGCACTAAAACTGGCGTTACAACAACACAAGCCGCCTCTATGGTACATTCACAATCAGCCAACAAACAGCTCCTCTCCAACACTGTTAGATTTCATTTCGAATCTAAAACATCGAATAAGTAGGTATACAGGTAATTTAGTAGTAAGTAGCACATAATTTGACGCGTCAATAAGTATGTAAATCATGCAAAGTGGTGATTTTAACAATAAAACTAATGCGGCACAATAGGAATGTCGGGACGATAAAATCTATAATAATGGCTTTTTATAAGTCCGTACACAAAGTGAAACAATGTTTATATGTCCTAGAATTTCTGTAACACGCGGCTATTAACCACATTATTTTATGGGCATACAGTGGGTTGTGTTTTAGGTGGGTGGATAGATGTTATATTGATTGTCTGCGTGTTGTCGCACTTCCACGTAAATCAATGTGGAAGTTAATAGAATAAAGCTTTTTTTTATGGTGTTGCCTAGTAAATGGAGTTGGTGTCTCGTTGAGCAATAGATCGTTTGTCTGGATGGAGGAGTTGGCGTCCCCGGGCGGAGTGGTGTCCCGCCTACTCAGTTAGTCGTCTGCATGTTGGGTCGCTGGGCGGCGCGCCCTGGCCGCGGACGCTCTGGGCGCGCCGCCCTGCGCAGCCCGCGCACAACACAACATCAGTGTATTAAACGAAATCCACCACCAACAAAACTCAATTCAAAATCAACAAAATCTTACACGAACACGGCATTAAACATATAAAGAAAGAAAACATATGAGTGTGTGTAAACGCGCACAGGGCACTGCGTTGAGCGGCGCCCGCGCAACCGCGCCGGCGCCGCCCATGCTCCGATATATAGAAATAGCTTTTAATAAAACGTAAACAGTAAAAAACCCAATCGACTAATCACACCCAAAACGAAAAAAATCCACTCTCACGCTCACGCTTGCCATAGATACCTATGTGAAAAGGTTTGATAATTTTAGTCTAGGTGTCCGCCGGGCCGTCGCCGCTCCCCTACCGCAGCGCCGCTTCATCTACCGAGACAAAAGTCAGCTCAGAATACCGCCGCTACTGAACACAGGGGCAACAACCTACGCTCCACTTGCTAATGCTTGCTTCTTCAATGTCACTACATACTTACACAGTGGCACATCACTATGTAACACTATGTTTTTCACTTCAACCCCTAAGGTTACCAGCAAAATCTGATTTTTGTCTCGTGAGATGTCATCCGACGTGGCTAGTGCTGGTAAATATAAGTGTTGAGCCATGTAATATCGACAGAGGAGGGTGGTTTGTTAGTGGAAGCGTTGACTTACCCGTAGGGCGACTGCAGCACGGTGGGGTAGCCAGCGCGGACGCCGGCGGCGGCGGCCGCGGCCAGACCGAAGCCTGCAACAAACACAAACAAATATATACACCGAGGTAAGCAACAGTACCTATTTCTTGTGCCTTCTTATCCAGTAACATGTCATTCCACTTCTTTCTGTATCCCTATAAACCATATTTACATCCACTCTACATTATTAATTCATGTCTTAAGTTTTAACGTTTTTCTTTTTAAATTCAGTGCAATACATCCTAATAATAATATCCCTAAAACCTTCTTATTATGATCATTATCGTATTTTATAGAACTTTACGTAATCGACCATTCAACCAACGATATGGAGGTTTTAGAATGATTTTGGTACAACATACTAATTAATTATTCTTTTAAGTTTCAAATGTTCTTAAATTACAATAAGCTTAAAGTTATAACAAGCTTAAGTTCGTAA
Organism: Conopomorpha cramerella; assembly: GCA_012932125.1. Lineage (NCBI taxonomy): Eukaryota > Metazoa > Arthropoda > Insecta > Lepidoptera > Gracillariidae > Conopomorpha > Conopomorpha cramerella. Next base: position 35,087 of record SJJU01001949.1, on the reverse strand, counting down.
GTAGTAGTAATAAGTTCTGAAATACCGACATGGGAAGGAAATTATTGTAATCGGGTCACACGACTTGGACTCGGAAGGTCCTAAGTTCAAGTTAAACTGTGTCGATCGGTGAAAGAAAACATTTCCAGGAAACTGTCACACCTTCTATGTGCTTTTAAGTACGCTTGCGAGCTTAATTTTTTTTATGTATCATTAAGAACAAGCGTTTGACCACCATCCTGGTGTACAATGGAGCACACTTGTTCATTAGGTACCTATTTACCCCAGTGACTTGAAGACCTTCAGACTGTACTGCGCAGGAAACACAGACTCCGACAAATCATTCCACATCGTAGCGGTTCGCACTATGAAAGTAGACGCAAACCGTTTGGTTCGCGTAAATGGTAAATCCGCTTGGTATGGATGACGCTTAGATTTGTGGTTACCAGGTACCTCTGCCTAGTCACACCAGTTTGGGATAGGAATTAGTGTATTGAATTGCTCTTAGAATAAACTTCTACTTGAGTATTTATATTGTGTTCCAACCAAGTTGTGAAGCATTCATTCACCGTCGATTGAAAGCTTTAATCTCCGCCTAAACTTTTAATCTGTGTAACGTAATCTATTTCCAAATGCCACACTAAAACCAGAGGAAATCTTATGCGACACGTTATCTCCAATTTGACAGTTGTTAACGTTATTTTCGTACTTAAAGGAAGTGGCCAGACGTGAGTTATAGCGTTGGAAGATTGGACTCCATCCAAATGACACGCGAGTCAACTTAGCGCAAGCACCGACCGTCGTGGTTTTTATTTCTTTTTATTGCATTGTTGGGACTTAGCTGGTGTCTATTTCGGGAGGAGCCCGGGCGGCGGCATCCCACCACCTCTTGACGAGAAGACGACAAACGCACGCTATAAATGGCTTACATACGTTGGCACTCCGAGCACATTAACCATTCGATCCAACACGTGCTATAAAAGCCGAGATATCATCGACGCTGCGACATTAACTAAAATTATTTGGCAACACCGCCACAAGCGCACCGCAGCGTTACACTCGATTCAAATACAATCGAGTTAAATGAACACGACAGATGAGTTATTCGATACAATTTCGGAAATGATGATGCCTGTATCACGGGCATCAGTGATTATTAATGCCTAAAAGCGTGACCTCGTCTCCTGGGTACCTATTGTGTTTGGGGAAATTTTTATCGTTGATTGTCGAGGAGGACATCCGTCCGGCGTGCGCCGTCGCGCTCTGTCGGCCCACGTAATGCCTCCGTGCCATCGATGTGCTCCTATGGACGCTGCCAATTGCCTTGCAGCAATAAACAATTATGAATATAATATAAATAGAGAGTCTGTGGTACAGTTGGTCGTATACTTGACTAGTAACCGGGAGGTCGTGGGTTCGAGTCCGGCTACTGGACGTGTACCAATGGGATTCTTTTTCAGAGCCTATGTACGCAACGCAACGCTCGTACGGTGAAGGACAACATCGTCATGAAACCCACACACAGCAAGGTGTGTGAACCTAATAACGGCGATGGGCTCACCCCCTGTCACTTTGGGTTAAGTACGCTTGGGGAACCGTGGGCATTTGCTTTAGCAAGTGCCTCTTCCTACCCCGCTTTGGGATTAAAGTGAAGTGTATATATAAATAGACGTGTGACCTGTAAATTGTAGGTACCAAAACACACAATGTGGCTAAGATGTCACGCATGCTGTTGCCAGTTTCAACTGAGCAGAAGTGTTACAATATCACGAGTTATGTTATTGTGTGTGCATGTACCTACATAAGTCTGCGCCGTTATGTTTATACACTTTCATAGTTCTGTTGCTAATGCATTATAAACAACAATGGAAATCAGTTTCACGGTGCGGATGAAACAAAACGTCGCGATGCAACGATTTGTGAGGCGAATTAAAAACCAATCGGGGATGAAGCTAGTGGCGGGGGGGCTTTTACTGTCAGTAGGATTGCCTGATTGGTGACATGGGTGGTGTGGTCTCGCGTGATGGGGCAGCCATCGATCGCCCGTTTGGCGGCCGAGGTCGCTGTCCACTGCCTTATCAAGATTTTATGAGTTAGCATCGTACCCTGAACATGCCCTCAATACCGACACTGCACTCTTTTGTTACCATCTGACCCAAATAGGTTATGTGGGTGTATGTTATTTTTACAGTAGGTAATCGATTATGGTGTCAATACAATAGACTGCCCATCGCTGAGCTTTTTTAAGCTTCGAACTATCCAGTGGTAAGTAATCGTAACATTTATCATCAATATTTTACAATATAAAAATCCATGTCATGTATGAAAAGATGTATGAATGTAGATGAAGCGAAAGGGGTATGTCAGGACCGTGGCAAACGGAGATCTGTAGTCTCTGCCTACCCCTCTGGGAGACAGGCGTGAAGTGTATGTATGTATAAAATCCCAGTGTCATGATGTTTGTTCCCAATGAACTCTTCACAAAGGCTACCGATATTCACAAAAATTGGCATGTATATGTAAAAAATAAAAAAAAATAAATACACTTCACGCCTTTAATCCCAAAATGTATATGTAATTTCGTCCAATTTGAGAGATAGGATAGTTTATATTTCGTGACATCCACTGCTGGGCACAGGCCACCCTTGAGGTTATTACTAATTTTATATTCATATTAATAGTTAAGACAGGACAACGTCTGTCGAGTCCACTAGTATTGTATAAAAGAAAGTCGCCTCCCGCTGTCTGTCCCTATGTATGCTTACATCTTTATAAGTATGCAACGGGTTTTGATGCAGTTTTCTTTAGTAGATAGGGTGATTGTTGAGGAAGGTTTATATGTATAATACATGCATATAACAGCTGAGAAACAGGCCGTTGTTTAGCCAATATACATTATTAAGTTTGCCGGGTCAGCTAGTTCCTAAATAAAAGTACAATGACTCAAAATGTGACATGTGGTCGATTAGTCACAGATGTACATTTTTTTTACCGACTTTTGTATTTACCTATTTCATTTTCTATCAGCCTTTACGACTTCAAGTAGGTAGTAAGTAAATAAATAACCGGCTGAAGTTGATTAACAATCCAACTGGTGATACATTTTGATCCATATAATTTTGGAAAAAATTAAGGTACTGGCCAGTACGTATGTAAATATTTGCCTTTGTTGTTTGTGGAAAAATAAATTACAGACATTTACAATTTTATTATGTAGTACGTTAACGTGAGGATGACAGGCATTTTGCGTTTCAGGGCGTCAGTCGGGTCGTCGAACCAAATACGAACCCAGGGGTTTGCGTGTTGGCCTAATCGGGTTACACACACTTCTTCAGGGGTTTGCGTGTTGGCCTAATCGGGTTACACACACTTCTTCATCCGGTCTCCTGCCAGTATCACGCCGCCTGTGCAATCAGGCTCAGCTTAACTCGACACCAGCGATGTACTTAGTGCCGAGCTTGTAAGGATTCCACGGAAATACTGTTTTAGATGGGGACTGTGAGACGCGAACGTTCGCCGAAGCACCCAATTGCATTATTTACACAAACGATTTCACTGCCATTGCTAACTATCTGCTTCTGTATCGCCACAGTGAAATATTGTACTGTATTACCGTGAAATACATTAATATTTTACGAGTTCAACTTTTGGTACGAGTATGGAGAAATCAGTAATAAATTAGTAATTACTTTGGAATAAACAGTGCGGTTTTGTGATAACATTGTTGTGTGTGCATGGCGATTATGGTGGCCAGCGGTGACCTAGTTTGAATTACTATTTCGGCGTAGTGGCCATGACTGGCTGCTCTTTGATCTCCGGCCTGGACGGTGGACGCGCTTCGTCGCCGACACGAGCGCCACCTGTAGCCGCTCATTTAAAACCTAATTACACATACTCATTGTACCTATGCGTCTTTAAAATTAGTTCCTATTCATTTCAATCTCGAGAATATTCAATACGGTCGTAAATAAGTGTTTCGTATATATCTAAGTGTTATTTTTTTTTCTTGCATCGGACAGTTGCGTGGAGATGTCCCCTTGGCGTGGTGCCAGAGCCGGTGTCGCGCTGAAGGCGACGTTCCCAAAACTGAGTATATTTAGACAAAATAAAGAGAGCGCCGAAGACAAAACGAGACGCAACACTGTTTTATAAATAGAAGCATCGTTCAGCCGGCGGTGGACTGGCGCAGCCTCACACGATCGGGCTCTCTGCCTCGTTGCTTCATAACTACACTACCTACCCGACGACGGTACAAAACCTTTCGTTGTAAGCAAACACGATTATTGTACAAGTTCCACGTAGCGCGGATAGTTAATCTATGAGGGATTATGGAGGGCACGGGGCTTCGCGCGGAAGTCCCGGCGCGGCTCGGGTTACGCTGCGGTGACAAAGGGAGCGGAACCTCCATCCTCGACGGTTCCTGCCGCCCGCCTGTTGCAACATGCTTTGTTGTGTTCACGCTGATACCTCTCGGGTAACACAAGCTCCCCGGCGCAAACAACCAACCTCGGAAATCGGTCGCGGAAGCACACACTTGGACCGAATTCAAGAATCCTGTATAAATGTGACAGCGCGGCTAATAGCAACGCTTAATCTCAACCGTCCTCTACCGACGTTTCTAATCTAATAAAGTAAACTACGTAATAATTAAACGCGTTGAGGTAGGTATTGATACGGCTTCTGCGTCATCATCACATGCGACGAGAAACTTTTCAATTAACCAATTGGATTATGCGCAATCTCAAGAGGCGAGGGCGAAGCGCATCATATCTGCGAACCCTAAAAATACTAAAGCGCATACGTTTCGGTGTATGCCATTAGCGTCGGTTAATAGAGGGGACTATGGGCTTTATCGATCGGCGACGATCTGTTGCCGGCGAGCGGCGCGTGCGGGCCCATCGATGCGTTCAATAAATAGCCTAAATCCGCGACGCCGCGACGAATAGTGCGGCGAGGCAGCGGCGGGCGCTTCGTCGGCCATGTCCACATGCATAAGTAATGTACGAGCCAGGAGGCACGCAACAACCCCGCTCCCTCACCAACACACAAAGGGCCCACACTCTTCATTAGACAGCGACCATTGCATGCTCAGAGCGCTCCAGCTGAAAGTTCACGCTTCAAAGATTCATAAACACGTTTTTGGCTCGAGCCAGCACTCGTTCGTCCGACCGATGGAGTGTTAAGCACCTTTATTTCCACCGGACACGGGCTAACGTAGCTTTGGCCCGTGCACGCTTGTTATAGTAGTCCTACATTTATTTGGGCGTAAGACAGGTGTGAATCGATTACTGCGGGTGCTCACTGGACTCAATAATTCATGGCGTCGCCCCGCCTGTTTGTACAAGTGCCGTGTAAACCGCGGCCTTCGTCCCACCACACTAATAATGAAACTTTAACAAAGTTTTCATAAGCGGACGCCACCACAACGCAAAAGGTGTACTTACCTACCTGCTTCCTTTTTCAAATAACCCTATGACATGAAGAGAAACATTCAATAATGCATATGTACCAACAATATTAGTGAGTTTTTTTATAGTTGACAAACATAATTGTAAATACGAAATTAACGCCTATTCTTGCATATATATTGAATCGAAAATTATATGAAAACGGATCACCATAACGATGTTAACAGCAAGTTGTCTGTTTACAAGAACGCGCAAGGTTGTCTAGATATGGAACACCTAAACAAACAGGCCCATGTATTTAGCTCTGAGGTATTGTTATTCCCCCAATGGCGCGATATTGTTAATGTCTCTTTATAAATAAAGTGGAGGGTAAACGAGCTGTGTGCGAACTGGAAACAATAATGTTGTATTGTCTATGGTTCAGGCGTACAGGCATTGGAAGCGTGCGTGAAATGGCCAAGCCACGTAGTAAAGCGGCCAGGCGCTGTCCGGAGATTAATCCGTTGTTTATTTTGGCCGGCCAGTCGATGCGCAAACGCTGAAGACAGACACGCCTTTACGTCTCCATCAACGGCGCGGGGAAATAGTTTTCTTTATATTAATTACTCTTTCTCGTAGGTGCTAAAACATTACGCCTCCCGCTGCGTCTTCTTCATAGATAGTGGCGACCGATTTTTTTTTCGATACCGTACCTATTGAATTAATATTTCCATTCAGTGCCGATGGTATCCTGACAACTCCTTAGGTATCGATCAACAGAGCTGAATCGTACCTATTACAAAGTATAAATAAACTGTATTATCATTCCCCTGTCTTACATCAGAATGCATGTATTTTACAGTAGGAGCAACATCTCATTATGCATGCAATACATTTGCGATTGTCACTGTTATTTATAAAGCGTGTTCTTATCTCGCATCTTCGTTTAGAATAGTCTACGGCTATAGAAATTCGGAGCGGGCCGTTCGCACAATGGCACCGCAACCCTCGGAAACTAACGGCAACTAGTCCTGCATCCATTCACAACAGTCGCTCGTCGAGATCGCGCAAACGGTCGCACGAAAAACCGGCCTATTTTTAACGGCTGCCAAATACGTTGTGATTTCACACAGTGACCGGCTCGGGCAGACCGTTGCAGTCATTCAGGGAGGGTAATGAATAAACTTTAACAGTCAATTCAAGGTCCCGTGCGAACAACTGAAAGCCAATGCCGCCGAACCCGGAAACATAAATTCAGCAACATGCAGTTGTATACGAATGTTTGAGTGGCGTGATATTTACAAAGAGGGCGGTAAACAAACTGCACCGGGAGACAGGACGCCCAGCACCAGACTAAACATGGTGTTTTGTGGCGGCGACTTAATGCTTGCACCCATCGCTGCTCGGCCAACTTTATAGGCAGCTTAATGCAGCATTGATATATTCGTAACGCAAGCTAAATCGATCCACACCAGCAGCGGTGCGAGGAAGCCTGGATTAGTTTTGTTCGTATGCATTCAATCATGATTCATCAGTTTGTAAATGTGTAATGAGGATATTATCTGTTGTATCGATGTAGACAAAGAGGCATTAAACGCAGGGGTTGTCCGGGTGTCGGTCACGGGGCGTGCTGGCGCGGCATATGTCGCGACCGGTACAGCACGGCCAGGTGGTGCCGCGTCACGCGCGCCGCACCCATTGTGCCCCGACCCCGCGCCTCATCTGCGCGCGCGCACCACCCGGAACAATCACACACGACCTCCGCCATAATATAATACACATCACTGTGTGCGATGACGACCGGCGACGCTTCGCTCCCAACTATTGTGGACGCCATCGGCTGACCGTCGGAAACAAAAGGTCGACAAATGTGAACGCTACAGAACGGTGATTGGGCGAAATCTTTTCGCGAAACGTTGCTTCATCCACCGTACACTTATTACTGGGATTTTGTTAGAGGCATGTATTAACGCGATTGCATGTGCCTACACTTGTCATTTCATGATGCCGGTGGACACGGAAATCGTATTATGCAATGTCCCAAGGTTGCTACTTCAGAGGCTTACTTACAACGCATGCATATCTATTACAGTGCCCACTCATTAAATAGTAGGTACAATTGCATGGGTATTGCAGGCTTGAAACAAAGTTGTTTCGTTTCTACATGAATACGTACATACGTACGTAGTCGGCCTCCAAAAGCGAAAAATACATAGCTACGAAAACACCTTAGTGTTTAAAACAAAATTCGCCTGTTACTATGAAAAATTCCCCTTGCCGTAAAAAGTCCAAAGACCTTGAGTTTCCTGGAAGTTGCGAAATCGCGCTTACCAATATGAGGGGAGGACACACTAGCGACATTATTATCATGCAAAAGGGGAGTTCACACTTGGCGACATCATGAAAAATCTGAAGGGTTGACTGTCCGATGAGGTGGTTAGGGCGCAATCAATTAGCTAGTGGGGCTCCGCAGGCGCCGAGCACGCCACTTCCTGTCGGTGTACGGGTACTTCCGGCGGGGGCGGCGGGAAATAAACCTCAACTATTACCATCTACACCTTGTTCTAATCATGGCCTGTTAATTTTTTATTCAAACACTTCCCTTTTGTGATACATTCTTTTTTAACTATAGGGACAAAAACTATCACTGCAACCGGGACGATGTTATGGATGGAAATGGATGGATGAATACAGTTTCACAGTCCGCGAACGGTTTGTGTGATATCGTTTTGAGAAAAAAAAACGTCATTGTTCGATTTTATGTATTTAGTACGAAATGTTTGAAACTGAACTAGATGTAAGTGGAACACGTTGGTGAAGCGATAACGTCAATTATTACCTACCTTCGGCACTACCTACTTCTGCCCGAGTGTATTGTTATATTTTGCTACCTACCTACTACAATACAAATAGGTTTCTAGCCATTTTTTTTAATTCCCTCCTTTTAATATGAACCTTTGTGTGCCCAAGTCTGCTCCATCGTAGACCACATCGCTGCTTAACATCAGGCAGGATGGTGGTCAAACGCTTGTTCATAGTGATTATAAAAAAAAACCTTTAGAATCCGTATTCTAAAACAACAATCAGTACATCGGTACAGTTAAGAGCAAAAAGGATGGAAGTGTTACTTGACTTGAGATCTGCAATGAGGAATGATTTAGAATACGGCTCACGTTTATTTTCCGTCATCGTGATGTAATAGCCACCTACGTACTAATAACAGAGATATTTATCAATTCTGCTGATTGCATGAAGCAGATAAATTGGCCTTACAGATATCCTCTACTTATATCGAAAATCCTATTTAGATTAGCTTCCGATTAATGCGATAATGAAACAAAGGCGGGGTAAAATATAGTATCCAGTTATGTAGTTACATTTTTAAAATTGATTAAAAAACAAAAAATAAACACATGCTAATGACCCCCAGTCGTGTTCTCGTCGCGCACACACGGACTGTTTTTTTTTCATCTCCCTTCAATCTATAAACTTCAGACATGTTGTCGCAAGGAAACCGAATGCGAGGAGTGGGAAAAAAAAAACACATTTCACGTGTTGGCTGGAACCGAAAAAAAAAACGGGTTGTGAAACAGCTGAGTTTCGATAAGCCGATGGTCTTACGGAATCGCCTTGTGGGATATCAGGTCTCTCGTAACAGAAGCTGGCAGTATTTCTATCGCAAGTCGTCGTCTCGGAATCCTGAGTTATGATTACATTTTTTTTTAATCACTATGAACAAGCGTTTGACCACCATCCTGCCTGATGTTAAGCAGCGATGTGGTCTACGATGGAGCACACTTGTTCAGTAATAAACATAATTCGTCTTGTTATTTCGTTTAGCTTTCTCTCACTCGTTCAGTGTGTAAATAGAGAAGAATATAATGACAAAATAGCGGACTGTCAAATATATTCTAAAAGCTAGTAAGCTATAGGTGTATCTAAGGCAGTGGCGTGCACACCATATAGGCAAAAAGACATTGCCTACCTTAGTATTTTAATTACCCGACCTAATAATAGAGTTAATGCTAGATCCTTTTTTGTTGTATTCACGACATAGGATAGGTAATGGTATTTAAGGTCCTGTGTTTTGTGGGTGAGTAGATAGGTAGGTACCTGTATTTCGTAAAGACAAGTTACCTATACATAGGTGTCAATCCTTGGGGATTACTGCCTACCTTGTCGTAAAAGCCAGTGCACGCCACTGATCTAAGGGTTGAGGTAATGTTTGGATGAGTTATTTCATTACTTTTATTAACTCTTGTCTTTGAATTCCATAAACGGTTCATTACAATACTTATATATGCAGGCACATAGGTAACTATAATGTCTTGAACAAAAGATCTCATTGGGTCGAAGGGTATTCAGGAACCAATAATATATACTATAATAAAACTGTTCTAGTTGCAAAACTGTACATAGATTCTTTTTACGAGAAAACCAGTGGATTCTATCAAGTTATCGTTACAGAAGCCGGGCTTAATATTTTTGAGAAAAAATCTGTCTGTTTGTCTGCGAATCATGTCAAAACGGCTGGACACATTTGGTTGATATTTGGCACGCAGATACCTTATACACTGGATTGACATTTAGGCTAATTTTTATCCGGGGATTTATTACATTAAATATAAAAAACAACGTTTGCCGGGCCAGCTAGTCGCAAATAAGACCTAGAATTCTGGAGCTTACCTGGCGTGAGGTTCCCTCGGGGTTTGGCTCCTAGTATAGCTAGATTCACGTTGGCTTTTCTACCATCGATGATTGGGTTGGGGTCCTTGCAAGCACGTTCAGCCGCTGCCCGATCTCCCATTATAACCTGCAACAAACAACTGACGTTCAGAAATTGCACCGAATTAAAACAAAAGAAATAATACACCGGAAGCGACAAAAAAAAAACTAGAAATCTACATAGATATTTGTCACATAATCTATGTCCTTCGTACTCAGTAATGACAGCAATTTCATCGCAAACAGAACAATGCAGGTTGATGTGTAAGATAAAAATATATTTTTTTTTGTTTATAAAATAATCTCACGGGAATCGATTACGTAATTTAAGATTTTTTTTACCGATATATGACACCCGAGCAAGGTCAACTGCATTTTCCATTCGCACACGTTAACCTACTGTTTTGTAAGTACACCAACATAAATGTAAGTTTCATTTTAATCAATACAGAAACGCGATACATTGGAAACCTAAGCAATTCCAACTAGGTACCATCCCGATGCCTTTCAAATTTCAAACAACGCGAGTGACGTCATAGCATTACCTATTGTAATTGATGCATGCCTTCGCCACGACAGTTTACGCGAGCCGCCATCGCCAGCTCAACGTGAGCTCTACATTTATTTACACAATACAGCTCGCTAATGAACTAACTCTATAACTCCGCAGGAAGACGTATCTCTTCCAAAAATTGACGTTAGCCGACCTCCGGATGCCTCAAAGGGCATATCCTGAATGATCCAATTAATGCTCATTCAATATTCGAAAACTGTATCGGACTAAAATCTGCATTTGAAAGTAGAATTGTGACAAAAGATTTGTTTTTTTTTTTTTGTCAAAAACCGTCCCAGGCCAGGTTTTTTGTGTTTATTTTACTTCAAAGAATCGCTGTCAAAGATCATTTTTTTTTTTACTTGAGTTGGTCTGATACATATGTATGTACCTCTACGTTAATACAAATAATATTTACCTACATATTTTATCAGTATTCATTAGGATTATTTTTCAGAACTAAATTCAATGCAATTCAAATGAAGTTGATTATTTAACGCGAAACTATCTGAGTTAGTCACGCAATATGAAATGCTCTGTGCCTACTGTTCTTCAGGGGGTAATTCTTGGAAAAGGTTTTTTTTTATTTAGACTTGTGTCACAAATACGCTGCGATTTCACCTTCACTAGCTGATACGGCAAACGTTGTTTTGCCAATATACATTACTAAAAGTATTTCTCTGTATGTATCTAAATATATAAAAGGAAAAGCTGACTGAATGACTGACATTTCAACACAGACCAAACGGCTAAACGTAGACACTTGAAATTTGGTACGGGCGTAGCTTAGGTACCACAGGGGTGCACTAAGAAAGGAATTACTGAAATTCCCATGGGAACGGCAATAAACGGGAAAATTCTTTTGTATGAAAAATCTAAACGGCTCAAGTTAGACGCTTGAAATTTGGGATGCAGGTACTACTAAACTACGCGAATGAAATCGCGGGGCGTCCACTAGTTATACATATAAACCTTCCTTTACAAAACAAATCCGCATCAAAATCCGTTGCGTACTTTTGAAGATCTAAGCATACACAGGGACAGACAGCGGGAGACGATTTATTTTATACTGTCTACGAATCTTCATAATCAACATTTCGTCTTAACGAAATTTCTCATCAGTTAGGTTGTTCCATTTCAATTTTCATCTTACAAATTCTCCAAATACACAACACGGCCCCTGCCATTATTAATAACTTGGCATTAAATCAAAATTATACTTCGTTCAGTGTAACTGCTAATTACAATTATTTCAGCAATAAACAGAATAACTGAAGTATTGGCTCCGCAGACAGTATTATGAGCTCACCCCACTAGGGATTATTGGTGTTAGTTTATGTATGTATAATATTATGTACAATATAGTCCAGGACCTTTAAATGTATGTTCCCATAAACACCTACATTATGTACTAGTCACTTCATGTTACGTTTGAATTTATCAGAAATAAGCATCGTCGTGGCGCGCCTTGGGGGAGGCCTATATCCAGCAGTGGACGTCAGTGGGCTGACATGATGATGATGATGATGATGAAGCATTGACATGTTGTTAATAGGAGAGGCCTATGTCCAGCAGTGGACAGGTATGGGCTGCTGATGATGATGTTGTTAATACACAAAAAATGTGTCTGGAACCGTTTCTAAATATATACCTAATTATAGACTGGGATCATGAACTTCCACCGAGTTTTATCCAAAAGTGGACAGAGTGGTATGAGGTACTGAAAACTATCTTGCCAATATCCATACAACACTTGTCAGCTTGACCGTAGTGATGAATCAAATCCTCTTTTAAAATCAGGTTAACTTTCTGTACAAAAATAGGGAACGGATACGGTTCATAAAATATAAGGGGTGCATTTTTGTGCAATATGAAAACCGTTGAGACCAAGCTATGAAAAGAGCGATCCTAAAAAAATATAAATGCAACTGCGACTGTGTCAATCTAGATAGATTTAGTGTTTAGGTAGAGTTTAAAAAAAATATGACCTACACTCATCTAAATATATAAAAGGAAAAGCTGACTGACTGACGCACAGCCCAAACGGCTAAACGTAGGCACTTGAAATTTGGAACGGACGTAGCTTAGTTACCGTAGAGGTGCACTAAGGAAGGAATTCCCAAAATTCCCAAGGGAACGGGAATTAGCGCGAAAATCCTTTTGTATGAAAAATCTAAACCGCTCAAGGGTGGGGTGGAGGCACTAATAAACTACGCGAATGAAATCGCGGGGCGTCCACTATCTATAAAAGCTATTTTTAGGGAATATCTGCTCATAAAATAAATGAAAAAATATGACTTCCAATAATTCAAAACTTAAGTCAAAATTCTGGGCATTGGCAAAAGTGCAGAGTTTTGAGTCTTTATGACTGTTAGGATCAGTCTGGCATGGTAAAATTGTAAGTGTGAAAGTTGACGAAAAGACTAAACCAACATGCAACACTTTCTTCTCAAAGATTATTTTATTGGTTGCCTCTTACATTATTTTTATATCCCAAAACAGGACTTCAAAAAAATTCAAAACAACAACCTGGTGCTAACTAAGTTTCTACATAATATAATCTGTCAAGCGAGTATTGTAAATATGTATAATATAGCAAGTTAATTATTCGTAATTGCGACGTATTGCCGAGGCGTGGCCAAGATGCAGCCGGTCGGTGGTGCGGTGTGATAGCGACACGATATTATTCCTTATGTTTTTAGTGATAAGACCCGAGGAGAGTAGGCGCGAAATGGCTTATGGGCGGACCTCTTGGCACGCCTTCTACCCGAGGTACAGCTGTTGGCATGTCGAGTTATACATTTACGTACGTTTCCTGAACTTGTATTGGTCTCACTTTAGACTTATACCTATAAATTGAAACAACGTGAAGTATCAATTGAATATCTCGAGTTGTCATTTAAATACACGTCATTATCGCGTCAATTCAGTTTTTATAAACTTTATTAGAAGAGTTCAGAAGTTTTGTTTTCCAACTAAAACAGGTGTAAGTGCTGATCAAAACATTTTTTTTTTATTCGTAAACAACTATTGTTAATGGTCATTAGGGTTTTTGAAATTAAACAACAATAGAATGAAATTTCGTGTGGTTTTAGTAAATAAAAAACTTATTTCAATCGATATAGTAGATGATCATTGATGAGTTACCTAATTGACTTTTAAATGTTTTTACTAATTCTTGTTCTTCAATAGTTCTTGCTGTTAACAATATGTCTGCGTATGCTTTTGAGATGTGGTGTTTTTCGACTGAATAGTGTCATCATCTAACTTACATTTTCGTAGATTTCACAATCAAAATCAATTCGTTCGATTTCATACCTTGCACCTCACCTACTTCGTTCTTATCTGGATTTGATGTAGCAATTTCAAAATAAAGATATTGTTATTCTGTAACCTCGTCAATCGTTGGATCACTGGCTTTGCTTATATTCTGCAACGCTTATTTCAAGTTTAAGTTTATTTGAAAGTGTTGCATGATTTAAGATTTGGTAACCATCTTTCTTTCAGCTGACCTAATAGATAATCTGGTCGATGTATGGCCATTAATCATCAGTTTCTACAAATGACCACGTCATGTCACACTTTCTGTCATCCTCGCTTGTCGTTAATTGTGTGTCGTTGAAATTATGTGCCCTTCATAGGTACATTTACACATAGGCCCGAATTCTGAATCAATGGGTAATCAGTAGTGTGACTTTTTTACTTAATAACTATTAAAACGAGACAAACGTTACTTGAACAGAGATTTATGCTTGATGGGATTTTGAGAATACGGGCGATAATAATCCTTTCGTCCTTTGAGAATGATTTTAAAAATAAAGAGTTGCTTTACTGTACTTGACAATTAATATAGATACGTGTAAGTTTATAGAAAGCAGACCGCCACCGTTCTAAAAACCCTCGAGCCCTGAATCTAGTCCGTGGAAGCAAGGACTGCCAACATAAAGGCAGCCCGCACCGGTGTCGAGTGTCTATTGTCTACAAAGCTGCTTTACCAGGCTTCGCCACGTATTAGATTGCACGCGACAAACTATCATACAGGAATTAAGAACCCTTCTACGATGTAGGTAGCTGAAGGTGATAATAACAGACTGACAATCTTTTGACCACACGTACGTACATATTTTGCAACAGTTTATTTAATATTTTATCATCAAACAGCAAAACATTAAATATTTTATCATCGATAAATGCTTACCCTGAGCATGCTCATGAACTAGCGACGCAATGTCTAGCTGTCTCGCTAAATATTGCTTTGTAAGATAAATGAATCGTGAAAATTTTAATCGCATTGCATATTTGATTTTCCTGCGTAATATTTCGTTCTGTTAATGCACAGTTAGATGCGTCACATATCGAGTTGTTTGTCGTCGCCCCTAAGGGTCGCCCTACCCCAACTAATGTGGCGTACCGGGGGTTGCGATTCTGCTACGGTTCCCAGGGGCGCTCCCGGCTCCGAGCCCTAGCTAGGACGGCGACGACGCCACCAAACACCAACAATATCTACTACATTATCGCATTACAGATAGACGCGGAAAAGTGTACTCATATCTTTGAGGTCGGAAAGATTAAACTTTTAGCAACAAGTGATAACAACTCTTGAATCCCTAAATGTATGTTGCAGGTAGGTTTATTATGCCTTAACAAGAAACAATGCAGTTTTGATGAAACGCGTGTAGACATACATCTCTGCGCAGACTCTAATCTAGTAAACAGAGCCATCTGCCAAAATCAACAAGTCGCGGGATTTATTGGCGCTGGGAGATGTTTCTGCAGCATAATCCGCGATGAAGTGACAAATTCAGTGTACGTACATCCTGTGTTCACCTGTACGTGGCTGTGACTTCCGTGTTTGTTGTAATTTCGCGATTGTATCGCGTCGCTCAGCCGCCTGCTTGTTAGCTACAAGTATGTCGCGATAACAGCAGCGCCGTGTGTTGCCTTGCGCGATATGGCTTCGCATTTTTACAAACTACTGCGTATGGGCACACCGAACGACTGAAATTGTTTCGTGGTAAAAGGCTGGGACGGTTCATGGTGCGCCACGTATCTTTATCGACTACCCATACATATTAGGCATGCTACGAATTATTGTAATGAAGTTCATTAGTCGCGGACTCGATATTGAACCCGGTAACCTCCTGCATAAATTTTCAGCTATTTATAATACAAATGAGCACTCACAAATCCATATCCTCTGCTTTTGTTGGTCTGTCTGTCGGTGATTACGACGGCCTCCTCGATGTCGCCGTAGACGGCGAAGTGTTCGCGGAGGCTCTTGTCGGTGGTGTGGTAGGGGAGTCCACCTACGAAGAGCTTGGTCCATGTGGTGTCCTTCTGTCCGGGGAGCGCGCTGAGGGCGAGGAGGCCCTCGGGCTCGGCGGGGAGGGCGCCCGCCATGAGCATGCCTGGGATGTCCGTGGCGGCTGGTTCCGAGTGCGCGGGCGGGGAGCGAGCGAGGAGCGTGTGGCGCGGCGCGACGTAACGGCAGCGAGGCGCAGCGCGGACTGAGCGCACGTGGCGCGACCCAACTAATTTTAGCCCCCTCCGCGACGCCCCTGCCCCGTCCCCTGCCTCTCCAGATGCGACGGGCCACATGCCGCGGTGCTCTACTGCCTGTGACGCGGCCTGTACCTACCCTCGCCTCCGCGCCTCGTTAGCGCAGCACTGTTGGTCTGCCCGGCTGCCTGTCACACGGGGAGCACACAACTGTTCTGGCCGTCCTGAAATGTCACACATACCAATTTGGTTCAGCTCGGTATTAGATACCTACTTGTCATCGGTACAGATAAAGGCCATTGCTACAATATCACCGCTGTGGTTACAGTCTCGAAGAGTGTACACAGCAGCTGTTTGGTGCGGAATACAATGACAAATAAGTAATACGCATATTTAGATATTGGCATACCTACAGATGTAGGTAATTGTTATAGCATAGGCATGTAATTATTGAGAAATTTCTCATTTTTGCAAGCGCACATTTTACGCCGTAACTACAAAGAAATAAGTATTAAAATCCTATGTGGCCGACGATTTCTGAATCGGAACTAAGTTATTAACCAGATAATAAATAAATAACTTGCGAGTGCAACTTGATCTGTGTTCCGTTGGACTGAGCTGAAGGTAGGTAGGCAAAGGCATCTGCTATGATTGGCTGAAATATGTACATATTATCTATTCTGTAAGATCTAGTTTGATGAAATTACTAAGTCTCCCAGCATTCTAAAGCTATAAATCAATAAAGTTAACGTTCAGACTAACCGTAAATTATCCCGTTCCAATGGGAATTTCGGGATAAATTATAGCCAGCAGTTACTCCTTTAAAATATCATTAAGGTTCGTTCACGCAACAAACTAAAGTTCAACACACAAACGTAGAAGGCACGTCTGTAACAACACCGAGTAAGCGGCTTGTACCAAATATTAAAAGATAAACACAGATCGCTGGGGCAGGATGCACCGGAGGCAAAACTGACAACACCACAACATCACACCCCGTGGGAAACTCTGAGTATTGTCCGTAAAATGAAAGCAAGCTTACTTCATACAGTGTATACAAGGTCAAATTAAAAACGTTAAAGAAACTCGAGATTAGTCACTTAGCCCATGATACCAGCCAACTTTCTCCAAGGGAACCTATGTCAAAAACTAAAAATAATAGATCAGTGTGTCTCCGTTTCATGAACAAGCGTGCTCCATCGTAGACCACATCGCTGCTTAACATCAGCCAGGATGGTGGTCAAACGTTTGTTCATTGCGTTTTTTAAAAAAAAAACATTTGTTTAATGAAACGCGCACAGACATTATGACTCAAAATTGTTCACCGGGTACAACCGAGTCCTCTCGTGACCACGATGCATGCAACTGCGTCCAAACGTCGAGTAAAATGGCAAAGGTAAGCTCGAGCTTGTCTTTGATTATATTCGCGCCTGTATACCCGGTGTACAATTCTGAGTTAAAAATAAAATAACTCTTAAAAACTTTTTCGAGTTTCGCTTAAGTTTTTTATTTAACGTTGTATATGACCCAGGAGTCTTTCGTTTCATTTTCTTTTTTCGCCGTACAAGCAAGCGCTTGACCATCGCACCGATAGTATGAAATACTACAATCTTTACATTGCTATTCTACTATAAGGTACGGTGATGTAAACTTTCAAAGTTTAGCCAAAATGCGTTCAGTACTTTTTGCGTGAAAGAGGGACAAACATAATGTGGCTCAGGATGGACAAATCTTCAAAATACGTTACATTTAAGCAGGTCAACAGGGCACTATATGTGACGGCAAAACATCTTACTTCAGAATTTATGACCCTGCAGAGGCTTAGATAATCGATTAAAAAATTGTTCAGCCAGCTTGAAAAACGACTTTTCGCTGATATCTCAATCTCGGCAACGGGAGTGATTTTGACGTAATGTCTGTGTGTTAAAGGACCTCGAGCAATGGTCTTAGAAACGTTGTTGGGCTCGACCAAGTAAACAACTTTTACTATGGCGAAAATGTGGGGAAATGAAAAAAAGTATTTCATCTCCATACAAAATGCCATTGCTGTGTCCTTTTACACTCTGTATGCGTTTATAAAAGAGCCACATAATATATCCATGAAAACTCCCATTTATGACATTATTAGGTTCTTACTCGCACTTTGTACCTACTGACATTGAAAATTGTGCGTAGTAAGGTGACGAATTTGGCACTAGATTAGTGATGCTTCGGCGCGAATCGGTGATGGATTGCTACCACGTCTGCACTGACTTTTGTATTGAGATCATGAAATATTTGCCTGTCTAATTCAGACGGTACAGAAATACAGAGTGTAAAAGGACCCCGAGCAATGGTCTTAGAAACATTGTTGGACTTGTAAATTTTAACAACTTTTACTTACTATGGAACTCGAAAACACTAACGTTGCAACTCATGGGAAAAGACATTAAAGTTCATTTTTTAGTTGGCACAATATTATAACAACTATACCTACGTTATTGATGTTATCCTTGATATCAAAATTAATATATTGTAGGTCAGATTTTTGGACCGACTCTACCCAGGTCAGGTAGTTAAAGAAATATAACAGTTTCGACAAATATAGGCTAATTAGATTTGGTTATCTACCCCTAAGTGCATATTTCGAGGGTCAGTGATTCAAAATTCAAATCCCATGCCCAGATTATATTTAACAAACATTGCTGTACCACGTGCATGCATAATTATATTTTTATAATTTATTCCTTACTGAGTTACCCAGTCTACAAAATCGGCAGTGTAGATTGTTGTATTATCATCCTTACTCTATGATTTTATGAATGAGCTATTTACTCACCCCCCTCAATTAATAACTGAAGTTATAGAACTTACACACTATTTTGTCCTTTCCTATCATATGACTTCCTTGGAGACAAAACAGTGTATATTAGACTACCTATAGTTCGAGCATTTCATGAATGCGCGCGGTTCTTAAATGTATGAGTCGTATATGGACACGCTAGTTGACAGTTCAAACGAACAAAACTGCCACACACACATCTAAGGCCCGAGCGTATTCATGAAATGCACGAACTATAGTCTAATATACACTGTTTTGTCTCCAAGGAAGTCATATGATAGAAAAGGACAAAATAGTGCGTAAGTTCTATAACTTCAGTTATCAATTAAGGGGGGCGACTATAAAGCTATAATAGCTCTATACTAAATATAAACTTTGCTGGACTTGCCAAAATAAATAACTTTTGCCTAATTAAAAAAAGAAGTTAATGCTTGGAAACGAAAAAATAACCAACAACGTTTCTAAGACCATTGCTCCATCAGGAGTTACGCGCAATATACAAATGTATATAAATTATCATTACATAGTATAAAACTAATTCAGCTCCCGCTGTCTGTCCCTATGTATGCTTCATCATCATCATCAGCCCATACTTGTCCACTGCTGGACATAGGCCTCTCCAATTGCACGCCACTATCATCTGTGTTCGGCTTCTTGATGTGTATGCTTAGATCTTTAAAACTACGAAACGGAATTTGATGCTGTTTTCCTTTGTAGAGTGATTCTTGAGGAAGGTTTATTTGTATAATACATGCAAATAATAGCCGGGAAACACTGTTAATAATGTATATTGGAAAAACAATGTTTGTCGGGTCAGTTAGTGTTGTATATAGTAAACTACTGGACGCTCTGCGATTTCATTCGCGTAGTTTAGTAGTACCTGCATCCCCAAATATCAAGCGTCTAACTTGAGCGGGTTACATTTTTCATACAACATTATTTTCCCGTTAATTCCCGTTACCGTTGGAATTTCTGGAATTCCTTTCTTAGTGCACCCCTACGGTACCTAAGCTACGTCCTTTCCAAATTTCGTGTGCCCAAGTATAGCCGTTTGGGCTGTTTGTTGATATGTCAGTCAATCACTCAGCTTTTCCTTTTATAATATTTCGATAAAACACACATCAAAAGTGTCTAGGGATGAAGAACATTTTTAGCTCTAAAATACTAATTTATTTAAACCAAATCTAATCTTCTGGATTGGTCTCCTACCTAATTCCCCATGCCTGTACCAATGATTTATCACTACATTTTAAATAAACTAGTGGACGCCCCGCGATTTCATTCGCGTAGTTTAGTGGTACCTGCATCCCAAATTTCAAGCGTGTAACTTCAGCGGTTTAGATTTTCCATACAAAAGTTTTTTCCCGCTAACTCCCGTTCCCATAGGAATTTTCCAATAGCCTGTTGCACTTAAGCTTTAAGTGTACTAAGGTACCTGCATCCCAAATTTCAAGCGTCTATCTTGAGCGGTTTAGATTTTTCATACAAACGTTTCATCCCGTTAATTCCCGTTCCCGTGGGAATTTCGGGAATTCCTTTCTTAGTGCACCCCTACGGTACCTAAGCTACGACCGTTCCAAATTTCAAATCCCTACGTTTTGCCGTTTGGGCTGTGCGTTGATATGTCAGTCAGTCAGTCAGTCAGTCAGTCATTCAGTCAGCTTTTCCTTTTATATATTTATAGATTATGAAAGAATTCAGTTTTTGTAAAAATTTAACCAATTTTAAAATACACTTGATCCCTAGACACTTTAGATGTGTGTATTATTAGTAACGAGGTAATTACCTAAACAACTCATTCGTAAACCTTATCATACAGTACGAGCAAAACCATAATGCCAAACCAACCGAGCCCGCAATCTCAAGACCCAACAGCCTTGGCTAATCCCATATAATTCACAGACGCCATTCAAGTCATGGATTTCCTTTTCACAAAACGATCAGCTGTTCGTCAGGATGCTGTTCAGCTGCTGGTGTCGTCAAAAAACAACGCTGATGGTCTACCTGGCTGCAGTGATAGTTGAGGGGTCGCGGGTTCATTGCTCGCGTCTATTGTGCACCATTGTCGAGTGCGCGTGCGCCGACAGCTGCTGTGGGACGCGCTGTGGTATGATGGTGTGTGTGGAACGGTTTTACGTTTTATTCAATGAAGATTTCATAAACATTATATTATTTTTTTATTTCATGATAGAGGGTTTGTATTTTTACTTTTGCCAGTGTGGGAATTCCGTGTCTCCGGTTAACTAAAAGTAAAAGAACAGAAAAAAATATTACGAGTGATACTAGGTATACACATATTAAAATATGAGGAATGAAAACTTTATGATATGCCAAATGTGAATCATTATGTTCACAGGCAAATTGCATGACATGCGCAAATATGGCTGGCAGAAGCTGGATGCGAGAAGCCGAAAAAATATCACAGTAGCGTGCAATTGGAGAGCCCTATGTCCAGCAGGGGTCAATATGGGCTGATAATGATGTTTATTCGGAACGTACCTACGCCATAGAATTAAAAAAATATATATAAAAAATCCCTAACTGATAAGTGGTGAGTCAAGCCGCTGCAATTAGACCGAATGCGACTTCTACATCAATACATAATATATAAAATATTAACCGGTTATTTGTGACCCTGAGCAAGTATAGAGGATAACCCCTTGTAGTAGGTATGAAATTATAATTGCAAATTTGAAAATACTCCCGATTTTAAATGTTCGTGTGTTGCCCTTTCATTTGTTACCCGACTTTTGACATATTTGTATAGGTAGTCTACTTTTTTTCCCCACTTTCAACCCTCATAACTTTTGAAGAAATTATCCAATTTTCATTTGATAAACAGATTCTAAATATAAATGTTGTGCTCTTTCATTTGATACCCCACTTGGACACATTCATTCAAGTTCAATTTTTCATCCCCACCTTCAACCCCCATAACTTTTGAGTGGGTGAACAGATATCGATCAAACATAGCTAAGAACACGCTCGATCAAATCAGCTTTCAAACAAAGAAAACCGCATTAAAATCGGTTCATTCATTTAGGAACTACGATACACACGTCAAACTTATAACATCCAGTCTTTTTGCGTCGGGGGTTAAAAACAAAGTAGCTTTCCGCTATATATCCCTATTTATGATTAGGTACATCTTTAAAACTACACAACGGACTTTGATGTGGTTTTGTTTAATAGATGGAGGACGGTTTAAATGTAAAATACATGCATAATACAGTAGATATTTACTGACAACTCGTGCGAAGACGAGGCGCATAGCTAGTTAACCCTAAGAAAAGGCTATATTTTATCCTGAAATTTCCACAAGAACTAAATTACCCGTAAATAACTACGCGGGACACAGTACAGTACAAGGTAAAATAACGTATAGATTATGGCTATATATATGGGGTATTAAAATAAATAAATTAATCTTTCTACCCTAAACCCCAACAACATACCACAGCGCGTCCGGGTGCTGCGCTCGCCGTGCCGCCGCCGGGGGGCTGCGCCCCTTCCTCGCCGCCGCCCATACATCCTACAACAATCAGCTTTCCAACAACTGCGTCATAGAAAAAAGTGTAATACTTAATGACACGCAAATCGTAATTTATCTTCACAAAAAAAATTCGGTAGTACAGTGCAGTGGGGTAGTAAGAACTCCGAAAAATTAAAAAAAAATCTCCAGAAAAATATATATTTATAATATATTACATGCAATACCTACTTGTAATTATTTAATTGACATAAATGGAACTTTAGGCGTTACCTATTTCTGCATATAAACACCAAGATTTTTGTTTATGTTTTTTTACGATATGTTTATAATATTAATGTCTGCGCTTGAACACAAGATAATTTAACATTGTTTATGAACGATTCGCAAAATTTGACGTACGGGTTCGACGTACTTAATAATAATTCATGAGATGTATACCCCCTGTCTAATAAAGCAATATAAAAAAAAACAATTTCACCCTTCTGATCTATTTTAGATTAGTTAAATATAAATGTACTTAATTTTAAATATTTAGCGCAAAGGCTTAGCTGGTCTGATGCCAGAACAGTCGCAGAGGACAGGACAGTGTGACGCCATCTAGTAAAGCTCCTATATACCACTGGAGTACCATCATAGGCAGTTAGTAAGTAATTTAAAATATCCTGTTCTGCTCAGGAATACGTACGGAAAATTATTGATAAGTACAAACTGCTTTTTTACGAATAAGCTTGATATTTACAAAGGGTTTTACAGGGTCCATAAGAGTTTGTAGGGACGGGCACTTAAGACTAACACCTTTAAAAGGGAGCCATCTAACCCACAATTGTTAGACCATATCAAAACACAATGTTACCATTTTGGATGCTGTATATGTATCTTTAAGTAGACTAGCTGACCCGGCAGACGTCTTTTTTGCCAATATACATTATTAAAACTTCCCCAAAAATCACTCTACCTTCTAAATAAAACGCAACAAAATCCGTTGCGCAGTTTTAAAGAACTAAGCACACATAGGGACAGACAGCGGGAGGCGACTTTGTCCAGGAAGAAGTCCAATGCAACTTATTCCTATCGCATCTGGGAACCAAGTCTATTCATCTAGTTTCTTTGCCAAGCCTCAGTTTTACTTGCCAATATACTTTATAGGTAAGCAGTCGAGGGAGCTTTGAATGCTTGCGTGAGTTTGCTAATCGCTGGCATACAGCTCGAAGAACATATGAAGCCTGTTAACTAATGAAGACGCGACGAGGACCCAACGCGAAGTCTCCGTAATGCCCCAGTTGGCAACAAAACAGGAATGGACAAAGATTATTTGTATGGAGTCAAGAAAACGTATGCGTTGAAAAGAGGCAAAAGCAAGTAGAGAGAATGGCCCGTACTCCGAGAGGCAGGTAGGGCTTGGGTGGTGGTGGGATTATCTACTATATAAAAATAAGTCGGATTTTCCTCCCTGACGCTATAACTCCAACACGCACGAACCGATTTCCACGGTTTTGCATTCGTTGGAAAGGTCTCGGGCTCCGTGAGGTTTATAGCAAAGAAAATTCAGGAATAAATTCAACAGAAAAGCGGGTAAACGAAACGAACCCATCTGGTGGCGAAACGGAGTTAGCCGGGTTTGCTAGTCCCTGATAAAAAAAAATATCAGTTTACTAAGGAGCCCACTGAAACACCATTGCACATCGTTTGACGTCATGATGCCAGAGCGACGCAACTAAGAGAGTGTAGCAAACTTGACCCCCAGGGGTGTAACAGGGGACGCAACTTCGTGTAGGTAATGCAACAACAAAACATAATATAAATAGGGGGACAGATCAGTGCATTCAACACCTGCTCGGTAACTGCACCCTTTCCCTATCGTTTAACTACACTGTTTTCGAACTTTAAAATGTTTTGGGACCTGTCAAAATTGGGATTCGCGAAATATTATTAACTTGTCAAAATCTTGCGTTGTCTCAGATTCTAAACTTATAGTAAGTAGGTAAACTAAACTACTAGTCTACAGTTATATTATAAAGAGGAAACCTTTGTTTGTTTGGTTGTAATTAATAGGCTCAAAAAGTACTGGAAGAAGAGGTACTGAAGTTTTTAAAAATTCTTTCGCCATTCGAAAGCTACATTATCCACAAGTAACATAGGCTATATTTTTACCGCGAAATGGTAAATCCCGTGGTAACGGGAACGAAAAACGAAAACGAAAAAAGCGCGGGTAACACGGCGCGGTATAGCTATACTAAATAAAGGGAAAAGGGAGCGACGTCATTGTTGTAGAGGTAAATACTTAGATACAAATAGCTAAAATTTCTATACAGTATACTCCACAGGTGAAACCGGTGATGTAAAATGTACTAAAAGTAATCTAACTTCGAGGGAAAGCTCTGAGCAGCGGATTTTGAATGAAAAATCAATGCTTATGTATTGCTTGAAGCGCAACTTTTCTAAAGAAATACTGTTTATTATACTCGATGGTTCAAAGAACTATTTAGACTAAGCTAGGTCGGAGTTCACCCATTCTCAGTCCTAACTCAAGTGCGTGCAGAATATAGGTGGAATGGCCCACAGCCCTAGATTGTTTTGTTTTTTTTATCATTAAGAACAAGCGTTTGACCACCATCCTGCCTGATGTTAAGTAGCGATATGGTCTACAATGGAGCACACTTGTTCATTGGGTACCTATTCACACGCGACTTGAAGACCTTCAGACTGTACTGCGCAGGAAACACAGACTCCGGCAAGTCATTCCACATCCTAGCGGTTCGCACTATGAAAGTGGACGCAAACCGTTTGGTTCGCGTAAATGGCAAATCCACCTGGTATGGATGACGTTTTGCCGTTCTCCTGGTTGTCCTATTGTAAAAACGCGATGGGGGTATTAGGTTATGCAACTCCGTAGCACACTCTTGTTATCAATTTGCTAGGGTCACATTTAAAGTTTTTAAACCTGGCCAGATTCGAAATAGGGAACTATCGATTGATCAGATTACTCTCTATATAAACATGAAAGACTAACCAAAAGTCGTAAAGATGTCAGCCTCCCAATTATCAATAAGGCATAGGCAATATCTACCAATTTTGATATTTCATATGCATTCACAGTATTTTAGGAGTTTCTGTCCAAGATGTTCTAAGTAAGAACCTACATTTCAATCATGTTTTATAGCTTTTATGACTTAAATAAGACAGCGTCTGTGGTCCAGTTGGTCGGATACTTGACTGGTGATCGGGAGGTCGCGGGTTCAAGTCCGGCTACTGGACGTGTACCAATGGGGCTCTTTTTCAGAGCCTATGTACGCAGCGCAACGCTCGTACGGTGAAGGACCACATCGTGATGAAACCCGCACACCACAAGGTGTGTGAACCCTATATGGGGTGAGCCCATCACCGTGGGCTCACCCCCTGTCACGTTGGGTTAAATACGCTTGGTGAACTGTGGGCATTTGCTTTAGCAAGCGCCTCTGCCTACCCCGCTTTGGGATTAAAAGGCGTGAAGTGTATATTATATTATTTTTTATGACGTAAATAAAGTTCAGTAATAATAAATTTTCTGCGTCAGAAAATGTGCCTTGATTTTTAACGACTTTCATGTGACCTTAAAAAACAATTCTACAAAAGACTTAATGGTTTTACGCTGAATCTTCATTTCATGTCACTGTTGACAAACGAGACATGTAAAACCAAACCCGGCAATCCCCAAATGTTAGCAAAAATAAACTGTGGATGCCATTTTCTTGCCAGGCTCCATTATCTACTACGAAAATGACAATATCCGATAGAAAATAACCGAAAAAATTAGTCAACACGCCAAAGGTGGCAAAATCCAGTACTATACCCTATTCTAATACCTATTATAAATGCGAAAGTAACTCTGTGTGACTGTCTCGCGTTCACGCCAAAATTACAGAACCCATTTAAATGATATTTGGTATGCAAATAGTTTTGAGCCTGAGAAAGGATATAAAATATACTACTTTTTATCCCTATCCTGTGGGACGCGTCACTAACTAGATAGGTACAGTTTGTATGAAATACTGAAACTACGCGAATGCAATCGCGGGGCGTCCACTTTTTTTTTATGTTCCGGAAGTGGAGATTGTCAGGTTTCCGTTTCGTAAATAAATAAAAAAATAAATACACTTCACGCCTTTAATCCCAAAGAGGGGTAGGCAGAGGCACTTTCTAAAGCAAATACCCACGGTTCACCAAGCGTATTTAACCCAACGTGACAGGGGGTGAGCCCATCGCCGTTATAGGTTTCACACACCTTGTGTGTGTGCGGGTTTCATCACGATGTTGTCCTTCACCGTACAAGCGTTGCGTTGCGTACATAGGCTCTGAAAGAGTCCCATTTTGTATACCTTACCCGTTTTGTATACCTTAAATATATTACCGAATTTATATACGTAGGTAGGTAATCGTCAGAAAAATCTCACTTCGCGTGACGGTCATCGACTGATGACTTGTGAAGATAAGATCACCATTGCACGAAGTTTATGACTGACGAGTGACCTCACTGCTCCTGCACACCGATTGATTACGATCATCAAAATTACACTGTACCTCTTCTTCGTTTCAGACATTTTGCATGTTTTAGGAAAAAGAGATTCAGTACCATATCCATTGTCATAACAGAACCGCAATACAGTTCCTGGATCCTGATTTTACTAATGATAAAGGTGTCATAAAGATGACATTTTGCTGACCGTCGCTGACCTACAAAATTCAATATTTGACAGAATGTAACAGCAATCGACAATAAAAGTCGCCACTGAGAGGACGAAGTTTCACTTGACAGTACTTTGTCCCTAATCCTGTCATTAACGTCAGATGTTCTATGGGTAAAACGCTCAGACTAAAAACAACTAGACTTGCAATGAGACAAGGAGGAGTGAATATGTAAGAGATAATATCTTTGTCCCTTACTGCGTAATGGCCTATTTTATCTAAACTAAACTGTCATCTTGATAGTACAAGTAAAATTCATTGCTTTCCAAACATAGTGGTTGAAAAGAGACAGACTCAAGTTGCCACTCTTCTTTCAAGTCTAGCGTTTGACCACCATCCTGCCTGATGTTAAGCAGCGATGTGGTCTACGATGGAGCACACTTGTTCAGTAGGTACATATTCACCCGCGACTTGAAGACCTTCAAATTGTACTGTGCAGGAAACACAGACTCCGGCAAGTCGTTCCACATCCTGACGGTACGCACTATGAAAGTGGACGCAAACCGTTTGGTTCGTGTAAATGGCAAATCCATCTTGTATGGATGACGTTTTGCCGTTCTCCTGGTTGTCCTATTGTAAAAATGCGATGGGGGTATTAGGTTATGCAACTCCGTAGCACACTCTCCGAAATGCACCCGATAGAAGACAGATAGGCTCGCAACTTTGCGGCGATGCTCTAGGCTTTGTAGCCGAGAATCAAACAGCCTGTTGTCACCTATGAGCCTTCTAGCACGCCTCTCTATTGCCTCCAGAGCCTCAAGCTGGTATTTGGCTGATCCATCCCAAAGATGAGACCAGTATTCCATACACGATCGAACTTGTGCTTGATACAGTGTGACCAACTGTTCCGGTGTGAAATACCGTCGCACCTTCGAGAGGATGCCCAATGTCTGAGTCTGAGGTCAAAATGTCAGTAATAATTAACGAATAATTATGTTTTTTACGATGATTCGACCAAACTTAGGATTTGGTATGAGTCATATACAAAGGTAATTATGTATGTAACCTAATTTAAATGTAAAGTAATACGCCATGTTCGAGTTAATGTTATGAATAAGAAGAAAACATAAGCGACAAAAATGCTGCGCTCGTTATTGTAAAAGGTGTAACCAGAAACCATAAGATGATCTGATTGAATGAACGAAATTACTACGTTGCATTCATTTCGTCTTTGTACAATTATCTACCAAGTAACTGCCATAAAATCAACGTTAGCACACAAAAAAACATCACTAATGGCGAAAAATATTCGGGATAAGAAAGGTGAAAGAAATTTATTTAGCGGTAGGTTAGCCAAATATGACTAAAATCATTAAAATTTCACGTCAGACCTTGAAGAGTTCTAGTAGTAAAGAGTGGATTTTTATTATTTACTTACAAGTCATCATAATTATTGTTTTGACCAAAGGTATGAGCCCCGAGGTTCTTTCGATGACAACAAATTTAACAAAATCTAAATATATAAAAGGAAAAGCTGACTGAATGACTGACTGACATATCAACGCACAGCCTAAACGGCTAAACGTAGGGACTTGAAATTTGGAACGGACGTAGCTTAGGTACCATAGAGGTGCACTAAGGAAGGAATTTCCGAAATTACCACGGGAACGGGAATTAACGGGATAAAACGTTTGTATGAAAAATCTAAACCGCTCAAGGTAGACGCTTCAAATTTGGGATGCAGGTACCTTAGTACACTTAAAGCTTAGGTGCAACAGGCTATTGGGAAATTCCCATGGGAACGGGAGTTAGCGGGAAAAAAACTTTTGTATGGAAAATGTAAACCGCTGAAGTTAGACGCTTGAAATTTGGGATGCAGGTACCACTAAACTACGCGAATGAAATCGCGGGCCGTCCACTAGTCCGAGTATATACTTAGGTACCTTACCTATGTAGTGAACCATATAGTGAATGAATGAGATAGACATTTTTGGCTCATGCTTTTGACTTTGACTAACGACTAGTTAACGATATTATTATGTAAGTTTGTCTATAAATTAAATAATTAGTTATTTATAATGTTAATATTAACCTATTTTAATGCTTATCTACAATTTTAACACATACCTGTAAATATTTTTTTTGTATAAAACTATATTTTGTTATTATTTACTTTTATATCGCAATGGGCTTACGTGTAATGATGTTAAAGTGTGTGTAAATAAATAAATAAATAAAAGGTACAAACAATCACTCACAGTACTGTACCTACATAATTCTAATGCAACCAAAAGTTGTAAAACTAGCCATTCATCGATAGTATACCCCAAACTGTACTAGGAGACATAATTTATCTCGAAGTTTGTAAGGAAATTGCGTAGATAGATAATGTACTTATTCTAGTTGAACTTACCGTGTAACAGTAGCCAGAGCCATCTGTCGGCGACAAACCACAACACTAGAATCACCAGTCATCTCCACGGCGGCGGACGCGGCGTCGCCTCCAAACTTTAGGTCAGTAATTTCGAGCTTTCCAAACAGATGGCGCCACTTACTACAATAAAAAAAAATACTTAATAAGAAAAAAGAACAGTTCGTGAATCACAGTTTCATAACAGCAGAGACAGTCATGCATGAGAGAGATCAAGGTTACCTGCGTGATGTCACTAGTCTGATGCCATTTGCAATTTACGAGATATTATCAGATGTTTATGTAGGTATCTACCAACTTTGTAAAGCTCATAATAAAAGGTGAGAAATGGTAAATGAGTTACCAAACTGTTGTCATTATGCCTATTTGCAGTGCCCTACTTGGGTTCCATGACGAGACTTTACCTACTTCTTAAAATCATGTGTAGGTACCTACTCATGTACACAATATAATATTATACAGATTGTAAAAGGATCCCGAGCAATGGTCTAAAAAACGGCTCGTCAATATGAACAACTTTTACTATGACGACATGTAGGGAATCGCAAAAAAAAAATTAATCTCCATACCAAATGTCATCTTCTGGGGCAAAATTTGTTATATTTTGTATGGAGGTGGAAAATATTTTTTGCGATTCCCGGCATTGTCGCCATAATAATTTTTTTTCATATTGACGAGCTCAACAACGTTTCTAAGACCATTGCTCGGAGTCCTTTTACACACAGTATACCTACACAAATAATATTATTTTTAAATCCGCAACGGATTGGGTGCCCACCGACGGACGCCGCAGACGGGACCGACCCAAACGGAGATGGCGGGACGACCTGGATCGATACCTACCAGAGTGGCAGGAGGTGACCCAAAATAGAGAGGAGTGGAAGACTTGGGGGGAGGCCTTTGCCTAGCAGTGGGAAACAAGCCAAGCTATCTAAAAAAAAAACATTTTAAAAATGATATTAAGTCAGCTCAAGACCACGGCACAATATGTAACTGTGTCGAAACGTCGAGCAAATAACGAAGGTAAGCTGAAATGCTTATCTTTGGTTAATTTTGCGCTGTAATACCGACTAACTACCATAAAACTGTTAATGGAGATTATGTTCATCAAAACAACTCTGTTAGTCGCAGTGAACAACCGTTTGACCACCATCCTGTCTGACGTTAAGCAGCGATGTGGTCTTCGATGGAGCACACTTGTTCATTAGGTACCTATTTACCCCAGTGACTTGAAGACCTCCAGACTGCACTGGAACTTTTTTCTGTATTTGCATGTGTTATGTTGGTTCTTACCACTTATGTTATGAGCCTATTTATTAATACAATGATCATACTGTTATCATAACATGAATGTACCTACTGTCATACGTTTATTAAACATTATGTCAATACCTTAGTAAAGGTCAGCCTACCTACTTAACCCATCAGAATCTCTTGTATCTATATAACATGCCAACCGTGTACAAATATTTTGACACTGCTTAAATGTCGGTACTTACATAAGTTTCACAGATTTTTTTTCTAAATCTGTAATACCCGCTGTTTATCTAGTTTTTTTTTATGGGGAGATAGATGTAAAGCTGAAATAGGACATAGGCTATATTTTATGGAACTTGCTGCTGGGACCTTCTGCCCAGCAGAAGAAAATAATACACTTCACGCCGTTTAAACCCAAAGTGGGGTAGGCAGAGTCACTTACTAATCAAATTCCCACAGAGATCCTCAATCTCTTCATAAAGTTTCACGAAAATCCATTCAGTAGTTTTCCTGTGCAAATGTACCAAACAAAATATTCACATTTACAAAGTAAATATATGTATAGATTGAACTACAAAACTTAGTTAATTTGTAAACCTACAATATTTTTACTGAAAACATAAACATAATACTATTTAGGTTACTAACAACATTAGTACAATGTACCTAACTTACAATGCAATACAGAATTTTCTACCTACGTACCTTTACATCTAATGTGAGATATATCCTCTTCCTACGCGGAGAATAGATGTCAGGATATAGTTATGTACCCTGCCCACCTAGTGGCAATATTATAAGCTATATTTAGATATTTATTTACATAATTTTGTAAACTAAATTATACTTTGGTATGTATCTAAAAAAAGAAGATAAGTACGTAACTACAGTCTCACAGAGAGAGAGAGGGTTTTAATGAAGGGATTGAAAATGAAATCATCATCTATCTATATCATTTACCGAAGTGTACTACTTCTCTGTTTCTTTCCCACCAAACGCCTTATTCCTATTATCCACCCTGGAAAATCTACCCCAGGGTAAATATTCGGAATATGTGCCCTCGATTATGTACACCGACATACAAATGAAAATGTAATTTATGTGACGAGGTGGATTCTTGGACTCGTGTTTTCCCACTATCCACCCTGGGGTGGATTTTCTAGGGTAGATATTCGGAATTAGCCCACCAAACTGTATGGAAACTGATGTACTTCTGGATCCAAACTGTCATTAATACTACCAAAATGACAGGTTGGATCCAAATATTATCAGTGCAGAAAATATTGTCATTGGCATTGAAAACCATGCAGGAGTGAAAGACTGCATGATTTTCATATTGTTGTCTCATTTCTTATTCTAAACGTCAGTTTTAGATTGCAAGTCCAGTGGTTTTTTTTTATCTGAGACCTACACACATCAAAAGTGTCTAGGGATCAAGAACATTTTTAGCTCTAAAGAAATCTAATTAATTTAAATCAAATCTAATCTTCTGGATTGGTCTCCTACCTGAAATTCCCCATGCCTGTATCAATGACTTATCACCACATTTTGAATAAATTATGAATGAATTCAGTTTTTGTAAAATAGATTCTTTATTGCAATCTTCTAAAATGTACTTGATCCCTAGACACTTTTGATGTGTGTACTTACATATTTTTCATCCTACTCTAACCTTCAGTTCCTGTCTTGAATTAAGTTCGGGAGAAATAAATAAAGAACTAATGTTTAATATTACAATAGTATTTAAATCCACGTCGAATCACTCCATTTTAATACCGTTCAGCACGAATCCTAATGAAGTAGATACCTACTTACATAATCTTGAGTAAGTTAATTTAAAAAAAAACTTATTTTCCAAACTTATAACATAGATGTATTTTTCGTGACTAAAAAAATCAAATATGTAGATAGTAAACAAATCTAAATGTAATATTTAATACTAACTATTATTATACTATACTTAAACTGTGCTTAAGGTATCTTTCGACCTAGGAAACACGTACGTAGACCTACATTAGCTAATTATCTACATTTCATTATAGGCACGTAGGTACCCATTTTTGGGTGACGATAGAATCTTAAATAGGAAAACATTTTCTCGATCCGCACAATCAAAACAGTCCTTTACTCATACTAACCATAAGTTCGAAACGACCTTATTGGTACAGAAATAGAGTCCAATTTCCCCCGACAATGTGGTATGACATCACCACCCGTTACGTAGTTGTCGGCGTCGTGGTTGGTTTGACTTCTTCAGTTTAGTTTTACTCAGAGAACGGTACGCGACTGACGACTGCCTTTTAGTGCAAAGTTTCTTTTTCTCTGTGAACAAGGCTTTATTTACAGACACAATGGCTAATGTCATTGGTGAGTAGACAGCTTTATTTTTTATCTAGATATAATACAGTATCTGTAGACAGATTTCCTTCACCTTTCGACATCTATGTCATCCAATTTCGTATCTTTTTACTTAGGTCAGTTCCAGGTAATTACCTTAATTTGATCTCAAGAGTCCAATTATCATCAAAAAGCACGACTTTCACGAACTCCCGAGATAATTTCCACGTCATGTATTTCTCTCTTGTTTATCCAACATCCAAAATAATCTGAGAAGGTTATCAAAAGCGTCGATGACTCTTGTTAATGTGAGATTTCAATCAGGTGTTTTTTCTCGTGAAGTGTTCTATTTTAATGCATTTTTCACTGTGGGTATTATTGTGTGACAGATGTGTTGTGTTGTATATATGTACTTAGTGCGTTGTACCTAGGTTCGTATTTTACGTATTACATATACAGATGCAGCAACCGGCATTCTGACAGCCCGGCGTTGTATTGGCACAAGGCCAGCAGCAACGGGCGTGGTTATGCGGGTGTCTCAATGCCCAATCAATATAAATTAACTTTTTCGTATCTAGAAAGGTTTTAAACAACACAATTTATGCAGCATGTATAGTCAGCTAAGAATATGGTTCACCATCCTAAGGTTATAGGGTTGAAAATCACGTGAATGTCATTAGACGTTAAGGTTTATTTTTTAAGTGTCGCAATATGACAACTCTGCCTTATTGATGTTTTAGTGACACAGGAAGTGCTATCAAAAGTTATAGGTCACTTTAGTACACCTACTACTTCATTAACTTTTAGACTGCGTGTTACTTTGTGATTCTATCATTCTCTGTTGACTTGCTAAAACACTGAGGTAGAATTCTGGCTGTCAAGTTTATTCAAAAAGATAATAAACTGTACGTGCTATCAAAAATAGGGTAAGGCAAGTTATAAATAGAACGACTTTCCGTGACGATAGTTCATAGAGTTCCATTAATTTTGGAATGGTTGGTGTCGATTGAAATATAACGAAATGTAACTTGTCCTGGTAGCATAAGGTATCACAAATTGATGGAAGTTTTGTTAGGGGGCAGATTAAGAATCGCGGTATTCAAATAGCACGCTAAGCAAGACAAGTAGGGCCCATTTATCTTCATAATATTGGCTACGGCTGTCGTGTAAACAACAAAGTGGCAAGAATATTTTCAAAGAAAAACATGAAGGTCAAAGGAAGTATCTTCTAAAAGACGTCAAGTCTAAAATTATTAGTGATTCGAAGTTGGAATTGATTTAATTATTTTATAAACTTGTATCGAATCAAGTAACTACGACTTTTTGATACTTAGATTGTATTTTTTAAATGCATCGTTAGTTAATTGTTTCAATTGCTCTTGATTGTGCAAGATCGGCAATCGTCTAAATCAGCCTTAATGTTATTCCGGAAATTATAGATACTTACCTAACAAGATATCTACAAGCAAGTTCAAGGTGCGGTCGATCAAGACTATGGTCTATAAGTTATGATACTTCCTATGTCACTGAAACATCAATACCTAAGGTAGAGTTGTTCTATCGTCCCAAGTAAAGAATTCACCTTAATGTTAATGACATTCATAGAAGTTTCAACCTTAGAGCGGTTTCGCACTACGTCCAATCCGAATCCGATCCGAAAACAATCGTGTAAATTACCACAGAAATACTTCTATGATTTCTCCCAACCATCATTTCACGGGTTCCGATCGATATTCCAGAGCGATGCAACTACAATAGTGTGCAAATTTGCCGCCCTTATTCATAAACAGAAATCAGGGTTTTGTTATGCACGAATATTTATACATAGTGCTTGACATATCGATAAATTCGCTTATCGATAAAACTACTGACTGCCTCTAAGCTTTTCGTGTAAACTGTTTAAATATTAGGATAATAAGGATAACTTAAGGTAGTACCTATCA